>WNWK01057688.1:0-10670 GCA_009830355.1 Cherax destructor
AGCCTCGATCACTAGCAGCCAACAACGCCCACAACCCAGCAAACCGCCCCGACGGGATCACCATCTATCCTTGGAAGAATGGCAAGCTCTTAGCATGGGATTATACCTGCGTGTCGACACTGGCTGACACCTACATCCATCACAGTGTTGGGCGACAGGGAGGAGCTGCTGACCACAGAGAGGAGTACAAGATCGGCAAGTACAGGGACATGGCCAACAGTATAAATTTGTCCCAGTGGGATCAGAGACCTTGGGAGCGTGGGGAAAAATGCAACACGTTTCCTTAAAGAGCTGGGTTCCAGACTCATCGACACCACCAGGGACCCAAGGGCAGCCACGTTCATGTTCCAGCGTCTCAGCGTGGCCATCCAGAGGGAAACGCATGCTGCATACTCGGCTCAGTATATATATATATATATATATATATATATATATATATATATATATATATTTTATATATATATATATATATATATATATATATATTTTATATATATATCATATATATATATATATATATATATATATATATATATATATATATATATATATATATATATATATATATATATATATATATATATTCATATATATATATATATATATATATATATATATATATATATATATATTTTTTCATATATATATATATATATATATATATATATATATTCATATATATATATATATATATATATATATATATATATATATATATATATATATATATATATATATATATATATATATATATATATATTCATATATATATATATATATATATATATATATATATATATATATATATATATATATATATATATATATATATATATATATATATATGAATATATATATATGAATATATATATATGAATATATATATATATATATATATATATATATATATATATATATATATATATATATATATATATATATATATATATGTCGTGCCGATTAGGTAAAACTTGCTATTTTGGCTTAAATAGCAACGCTCACCTTGCCATATAAGACAAGTGAAAATTTGTGTATGGAATAATTTCGCCAAAATCATTCTGAAATAACGAAAAATATATTTCATTGTGTTTGTTTATTATTAAATTAATGTTAACGTATCTAAAATATATTTAGTTGGGTTAGGCTAAATTAAATTGCGCTTGTTGTAATAAGGTTAGGTAGGTTTTCAAAGTTTCTCTTGGTACAAAATTAAAAATTCTTACATTAACATAAATGAAAAAAATATATCTTTAAACGTATAAGAGAAAATTTTAGAAAAGACTTAATTTTAGATGAGTTCTTGCTAATTGACCAGTTTTACCTAATCGGCACGAGTTCTTGCTAATTGACCAGTTTTACCTAATCGGCACGACATATATATATATATATATATATATATATATATATATATATATATATATATATATATATATATATTCGTGCCGATTAGGTAAACTGGTCAATTAGCAAGAACTCATCTAAAATTAAGTCCTTTCTAAAATTTTTCTTATACGTTTAAAGATATATTTTTCATTTATGTTATGTAAGAATTTATATTTTGTACCAAGAGAAACTTGAAAACCTCCAACCTTATTAACAAGCGCAATTTAATTTAGTAACTCAACTAAATATATTTTAGATACGTTAACATTAATTTAATAATAAACAAACACAATGAAATATTTTTCGTTATGTTCAGAATGATTTTGGCGAAATTTTGCATACACAAATTTAATTGTCTATATGGCAGGAGCATTGCTATTTAAGCCAAAATGCCAGTTTACCTAATCGGCACGACTATATATATATATATATATATATATATATATATATATATATATATATATATATATATATATATATGTCGTGCCGATTAGGTAAAACTTGCGATTTTGGCTTAAATAGCAACGCTCACCTTGCCATATAAGACAAGTGAAAATTTGTGTATGCAATAATTTCGCCAAAATCATTCTGAATATAACGAAAAAATATATTTAATTGTGTTTGTTTATTATTAAATTAATGTTAACGTAACTAAAATATATTTAGTTGGGTTAGGCTAAATTAAATTGCGCTTGTTGTAATAAGGTTAGGTAGGTTTTCAAAGTTTCTCTTGGTACAAAATTATAAGTTCTTACATTAACATAAATTAAAAATTATATCTTTAAACGTATAAGAGAAATTTTTAGAAAGGACTTAATTTTAGATGAGTTCTTGCTAATTGACCAGTTTTACCTAATCGGCACGAATATAATATATATATATATATATATATATATATATATATATATATATATATATATATATATATATATATATATATATATATATATATATATATACAAAATTAATTTTTTTACAATAACACAAATTAAAAAATATATCTTTAAACGTATATGAGAAAATTTTAGAAAGTACTTAATTTTAGATGAGTTCTTGCTAATTGACCAGTTTTACCTAATTGGCACGATATATATATATATATATATATATATATATATATATATATATATATATATATATATATATATATATATATATATATATATATATATATATATATATATATATATATATATGCACTATGAAAATAGATTCAGCTCATTATTATCAAGGAATATAACAGGAAACATGAGAAGAAGGGCTTATAGGGCGAGACTCACCTCACGTCACATCACACTAACAAGACTACACCTCACAGTACGACCATTGAAGAGGAACATAAGAAAGGATCTGAAACTCTTCCCAAGAATTAAGATTAGAAGAGTTTCAGGTCCTTTCTTATGTTCCTCTTCACAGAGTCGTGCGTTGTTACGCTACTGTGAGGTGTAGTCTTGTTAGTGTGATGTGACTGTGAGGTGTAGTCTCGCCCTTATATAAGCCCTTCTTGTCATGTTTCCTATTATAGTTCCTTGATAATGTGAGTAGTCACGAAAGCGCTTGGAATTCTTCTATTTTTCATAGTGGTTTTCTTGCATATTTTGATATCACCTGTTTACTGTGATCTTTTTGCAATATATATATATATATATATATTTTTTTTATTTTTTTATTAACACATCGGCCGATTCCCACCAAGGCAGGGTGGCCCGAAAAAGAAAAACTTTCATCATCATTCACCCATCACTGTCTTGCCAGAAGGGTGCTTTACACTACAGTTATAAAACTGCAACATTAACACCCCTCCTTCAGAGTGCCGGCACTGTACTTCCCATCTCCAGAACTCAAGTCCGGCCTGCCGGTTTCCTGAATCCCTTCATAAATGTTACTTTGCTCACACTCCAACAGCACGTCAAGTATTAAAACCATATGCCTCCATTCACTCCTATCAAATACGCTCACACATGCTTGCTGGAAGTCCAAGCCCCTCGCACACAAAACTTCCTTTACCCCTCCTCCAACCTTTCCTAGGCCGACCCCTACCCCGCCTTCCCTCCACTACAGATTTATACACTCTCGAAGTCACTCTGTCTCGTTCCATTCTCTCTACATGTCCAAACCACCTCAACAACCCCTCCTCAGCTCTCTGGACAATCGTTTTGGTAATCCCGCACCTCCTCCTAATTTCCAAACTCCGAATTCTCTGCATTATATTCACACCACACATTGACCTCAGACATGACATCTCCACTGCCTCCAGCCTTCTCCTCGTTGCAACATTCATCACCTATGCTTCACACCCATATAAGAGCGTTGGTATAACTATACTCTCATACATTCCCCTCTTTACTTCCATGGACAAGGTTCTTTGTCTCCACAGACTCCGAAGTGCTCCACTCACCCTTTTCCCTCATCAATTCTATGATTCACCTCATCCTTCATAGACCCATCCGCCGACATGTCCACTCCCAAATATCTGAATACATTCACCTCCTCCATACTCTCTCCCTCCAATCTGATATCCAATCTTTCGTCACCTATTCTTTTTGTTATCCTCATCACCTTACTCTTTCCTATATTCACTTTCAATTTTCTTCTTTTACACACCCTACCAAATTCATCCACCAACCTCTGCAGCTTCTCTTCAGAATCTCCCAAAGCACAGTGTCATCAGCAAAAGCAACTGTGACAACTCCCACTTTGTATTTGCTTCTTTATCTTTTAGACGAACACCTTTTGCCAAGACCCTTGCATTCACTTCTCTTACAACCCCATCTATAAATATATTGAACAACCACGGTGACATCACACATCCTTGTCTAAGGCCCACTTTTACTGGGAAATAGTCCCCTTCCCTCCTACACACTCTAACCTGAGCCTCACTATCCTCATAAAAACTCTTCACTGCTTTCAGTAACCTTCCTCCTATTCCATACACCTGCAACATCTGCCACATTGCCCCCTATCTACCCTATCATACGCCTTTTCCAAATCCATAAATGCCACAAAAACATCTTTACCCTTATCCAAATACTGTTCACCTATATGTTTCACTGTAAACACTTGGTCTACACCCCCTACCTTTCCTAAAGCCCCTTGTTCATCTGCTATCCTGCTTTCTGTTTTACTCTTAATTCTTTCAATAATAACTCTACCATACACTTTACCAGGTACACTCAACAGACTTATTCCCCTATAATTTTTGCACTCTCTTTTGTCCCCTTTGCCTTTATACAAAGGAACAATACACGCTCTCTGCCAATCTCTAGGTACCTTACCCTCTTCCATACATTTATTAAATAATAGCACCAACCACTCCAAAATTATATCCCCACCTGCTTTTAACATTTCTATCTTTATCCCATCAATCCCAGCTGCCTTACCCCTTTCATTCTACCCACTGCTTCACGATATATATATATATATATATATATATATATATATATATATATATATATATATATATATATATATACAGTGGACCCTTGTTTTCCACTTCTCCGAGGCTATGGGTCCCACAATTTACACCAGAGGTGTAGGAAGGTATCCCCGAGTTTAATTCAAGATCTCAAGGCCATTGATGTTGATCCCGGGTTTGAAATAACTAAAAAATGTTACTGATTTCTAGAAACCTTCCTAAAATGCATAAAAACATGTATAAACACTAGGTAGAATCATACATTCGTACGCTGTATGTGTGTAGAAAAAATATTCCTTTATTTTTTAGACCAACAAAAACTTATTTCAAGGCTTCACAGATCAATTTAAAAACTGTAAAAAAAAAATAATTTCTAGAAGTGTTAATCCCGCTGTGAAACATTATAAGCGGAAGGGATGTGTAAACACATCCAGCCATAGAAACACTCGGCTAAAACACTGAGTTCCGGGGAAAAGATAAGACTGAGGTCGTATATTTCTCTTAGTAACATGCAGCACTGATAGCGTCATCGTAACTCTACGTTCTTTCTTGCATCTCCTCCTCGCAGATTTTATTATTTCTTATAATTAATTTTTTCTCATATATTTTGTACTTAAATGAATGCGGAAAAGATAAGTCAGAGTGCTTTATATTTATTTTTTTAATTTAGTACAGTAATTCTGAGGTCGCTTTTAATGAAGTCGAGATTTAATCTTTGTAATTATTTTAAATAATAGAAGCTATATTTCATGACAATTTTAAGCATTTTGGGGATTACTGAAACGTAGCGATGTCGTTCATGTAACTACGGAAGATAAGGAAGGTAATGAGACTGATCACACATCTCCAAGGTGATAGGCGCCCACGCTACCAGTATCACTAAGAACTGGCAAAGACACCGAAACTAGCTTTCCGTAACAACCAGTTTGCGGTCGGTCCAACCTTGTAGCGGAGACTTAAAATATTTTACTCTACTAAAGTTGTCTTTATTTATTTAAATCGTATAATCATGTACACAGTAGGACATATCAAATGAAACTATGAATCGCCTCCACCTTCGGAGATACTGGAGGCGATTCATAAGTGTCGGTTCATAGGCTGGAGGCGAGCCCAGAATGTAGCAGGCATATTCCCTATGGACGCTACTCGTTGAGACACTGAAGTAGTGATGTATCGGATATCCGCATCCGCGGAACATCCGCACAATTTCTTTCATCCGCATCCGCATTTTACTACAAACATATATGCGCATATGCATCCGCATCCAAAATCCGCGGAACATCCACACAATTTCTTACATCCACATCAACATCCGCGGAACATCCGCACAATTTCTTACATCCACATCCGCATCCACAAAATAAGTAAGACATCCTCATACACACCCGCATCCGCGGATATCTAAGTTTTCACATCCGATACATCCCTACACTGAATCATGAAAGTAGTTGTCCTTGGGTCTTTATTCCTGTCAATATGCCTGGAACTTAGTTCTATGAGGAAGGCTAGTGAACGTTTACACCATAGTTCAAGGGTCTCCTATCCTACTAAAACAAGTTGGAACTATTCACATGAATCCCATCTTCACATGAAGATGTGATTCACATGAATCACATCTTCCTTGTGATCGGCAGCAACTTCCTGTTGCAGAATGCTATATCGCATACAGGTGTTAGGTAACGATGACACATATGTATAATCCCATGCTAAAAGGCTGCCATTCTTCCATGACTTAGATTGTGATCCAGTCAGGGTAGATAGTGGGATGAAGAGAATTGTTCGATGCTAGGAATCGGGGCTCTCGTTCATGCACCAGCCGAAACGAGGCTCACCTTGATGAGGTTTTTTTTTTTATCTCAGTGTGTCTCGTACGTCATCTCTTGGTTTTGGAACAGTTTAAGCCACGTAGTTCGTAATGGTCGGGTTGTGCATTTCTGCAAATACACGTATGTTCTGTGTAAACATAAGTGTATTTGCGGCAATGCTTTTTCCTTATTGGCTAGTCCGCCAAAATTCCGAGACGCCTTAATCCACTCAGCTATCAAAATGGTCAAACATCAAGTGCCCAGTGCTACTGGACATCTCACCAAGTGCCCAGTGCTACTGGACGTGTCACCAGGTGCCCAGTGCTACTGGACATCTCACCAGGTGCCCAGTGCTACTGGACATCTCACCAGGTGCCCAGTGCTACTGGACATCTCACCAGGTGCCCAGTGCTACTGGACATCTCACCAGGTGCCCAGTGCTACTGGACATGTCACCAAGTGCCCAGTGCTACTGGACATGTCACCAAGTGCTCAGTGCTACTGGACATCTCACCAGGTGCCCAGTGCTACTGGACATGTCACCCCTGATGTGAGCACATACGTGGCCATGGAAGCTACAGGACTAATTTCATTCTCCTCCCATTTGGAATACCAGCCTTCACAAGCAACACACATTAATGCATCCCTCAGGGAGGGACTGACCACCTCAAACACTGGTTCTTCAAGGCTGATACACTGATTACATCATCTTTACTTCACTACTACACCTAATGTCTTTGATGTAATATATTTGACTGAAGAAGCCTACTGTGTACTCGATACATTTCATCAATAAAGATATCACTCTATTGCACATGTTTCTTATTAACAAACACATACAAATACATTTGTGACCTAATACACTTTTAAACATTAGTTAAACAATTAATTTTAATACTACAGTCGTATAGTCGTATAAGCTAGGAATGGGAAAACAAATTTTAAAATGATCGTAGCCGTATGTGCTTTGTCCTCCTACCAACGTTGTTCTTTTTTGCTTCGTATGTTTCTGCCAGTTTATCTTCAGACACTTTTTTGGGTTTATTGAAGTTAGTTTAATTTATATTGAATTAGAATAGAATAATGATAAATATATGTAATAATTTAATATGTAATTCAACGCTTTTATCTGACGCACACAGAAAATGGTAACCTATAAAAACAATATTAATAATATATATAAAAAATAAGATTAAGATTAAATATTATATTGTTAAGACTAAATAATAATTAGAATGCAAATTAAAATTGTTGAATCAAATTATTTGAATGTTTATATTCACACGGTAATTAGGATAATGAGAAAGTCATTTGAATTATATATTATGGAACTTGAGTTATTAATACAAGGTTTACAATAAACATTTCTCATTATATGGGAATCAATTACTAATTTCTCTTCTATGATGATTGTCAGTTCTATTCATATTCCTGATTCATATGCCTGATGAAGAAATACCTGGAACACTCACAGATTGCTTGATGAAACTCTTCTCAAAGTAGTTCTATTTATATACAAGGTGACCTACTTTTACGATTCTCCTACTTATTCCACGCCACTGCTGTCACATAATGAGTCAGGTTACTTGTCAGTTAAAATACAAGATACCTAGTTAGCAAAGCAAAATACTGCATTTGATCATAATTTTCCAGTTACTTATAGGTATTGATAATCCAGTAAAGTCAGTGGGTACTGTAATATAACTTTTTAAGGTTTTGGGGATAAATTATCTCAAGGATAAGCATAACATAGTGCAAGAATTATTAGTGGCCTCCAAATCAATATACACTTCACTGTAGACGTCACTCAGAGCTTTTTTATGGTGGATGGCAATGTTTGGACACACTTATGAAGACTGATATTCCGTTCTCGCTTGATATGTGTACCATTTACCACCTCGTCTACTCTTCAGTGAGTGTCGCTCGTCGACGAGGTACTGTCCCACTTTTAGAGGTTCAGAGATGTTAATTAGCCTGATAATGGCTGTGGTAAGCTAAGGCTTTCTTCTTATCTGCCACCATGGCGTCCCTCTGCGGATTCGCCAGTGTCACTGACAAAACATTCTCTGTAGCACAAGGGTTACTAAGGCTTCACAGTCTCTTCACCAACATACAAGAAAACTTGAATCCCTAAAATTGTAATTAAAGTAAACTCAGCATACCTGCGCTGAGAGAAATACTTTCCAGCGATTTGTTTTCTGTTCTGCGATTCTGTTTTCTTTGGCTAAACCAGGAGTGGGAAACCCTTTTTATGCTGGAAGGCCGCATTAAAGTTAGCAGTAATCAAATAAGGCCGCATTCCAGAAATTTTAACTAGATATACCGCAAAATTAATTTAGAAAGCCGCACTTAAAGACCTAGAATACACATGATGTTTATAATAAGATTATTTCTGCTTATTTTAAAGAGTCACTGTGACAGTGTCTATAATTAGAGGTGTGTGTCTCTCAGCTTATTTAAGCTGTGTTTTTTTTTGTAATCTTTTTTTATATATGGTGGTGAACAGTTTACAGTGCAATCTTCATGGCTTTAGTGTGGTCGATAGACTTTACGCCCGACTAACCATCCAACCAATCAGTCACTGACTAACCTAATTAGATCCGATCTAATTCCTAAGCAAGGTTTCATGTGTTTGGTACAAGTGTAAGTAGATGGGGGCAGGGAAGGCTCGCTCATTTTCTGGGAATTTCCCATTGGACTAAAGCAATGCCTGAGGACGTGATTCTTCCTTATAAACAATTTTTTTTCTGAATATAAAACCATCGATAAATCAGTTATGATATAATATGAAAACTGATCTTGGTTTTAAGCTCATTCATTACAACGTAATGTTGCCATCATTTATTATTCCATTTATTGGTGATCATTTATATTATAATTAGTTAGATTTGTTTCACTACATCTACTTACATTTAGGTCACCTAGTTCTTGTTCTTGTCTATTTTTGCATATCTCCATGGGGAAGTGGAACAGAATTCTTCCTCCGTAAGCTATGTGTGTCGTAAGAAGCGATTAAATGCCGGGAGCAATGGGCTAGTAACCCCTTCTCCTGCATAAATAACTAAAAACAAGATAAGGGGAAACTTTATAAAATTGGGATGTTTGAATGTGAAGATGATAAGAAAGAGATGATTGCTTATGTTATGAATGAAAAGAAGTTGGATGTCCTGGCCCTAAGCGAAACAAAGCTGAAGGGGGTAGGCGAGTTTCAGTGGGGAGAAATAAATGGGATTATGTCAGGAGTATCTGAGAGAGTTAGAGCTAAGGAAGGGGTAGCAATAATGTTGAAGGATCAGTTATGGAGAGAGAAGAGGGAACATAAATGTATATATTCAAGGATTATGTGGATTAAAATAAGGGTCGGATGTGAAAAGTGGGTCATAATAAGTGTGTATGCACCGGGAGAAGAGAGGAGTGTAGAGGAGAGAGAGAGATTTTGGGAGATGTTAAGCCAGTGTTTAGGAACTTTTGAACCAAGTGAGAGAGTAATCGTGGTAGGGGACCTAAATGCTAAAGTAGGAGTAGCCTTTAGAGAGGGTGTGGTAGGTAAGTTTGGGGTGCCAGGTGTAAATGAAAATTGGGAGCATTTGATTGAACTTTGTATAGAAAGGGGTTTAGTTATAGAAATACATATTTTAAGAAAAAGAGGATAAATAAGTATATAAGATATGATGTAGGTCGAAAAGACAGTAATTTGTTGGATTGCATATTGGTAGATAAAAGACTGCTGGGTATACTTCAGGATGTAAGTGTTTATAGAGGGGCCACATATATATCAGATCACTTTTTAGTTGTAGCTACAGTAAAAGTAAAAGGTAAATGGGATACAAGGAGAATGGAAACAGCAGGAGAGAAGTTATTTATAAACTAAAGGAGGAGGCGATTAGGATAAGATATAAACAACTGTTGGAGGACAGATGGGCTAGTGAGAGTATAGGCAATGGGGTAGAAGAGGTATGAGGTAAGTTTAAAAATATAGTGTTAGAGTGTTCAGCAGAAGTTTGTGGTTATAGGAAAGTGGGTGTGGGAGGGAAGAAGAGCGATTGGTGGAATGATGATGTAAAGGG
>WNWK01057689.1:0-10669 GCA_009830355.1 Cherax destructor
AGAGCTGATAAAGAGAAAATAAAGAATAGTTACCACAAGTAAGTAAACATAACACGTAAGAAAGAAAAAGGATAACATGTTTACTTTAAGATGGAAGAAATTACTGGTAACCTTAAATCAACCACAAACAAAAAAGATACCCCTGGTAGAGCACCTTACTTGTTCAGGAGAAGTGGGGAGGTGAAGTGACTCTCCACAGTCTCACTGTCACCAGGTAAGGTAACTACCACCAGAAAAGGGGGGCTTCTGTTTCGGCCCGCAAGAGGGAAGCACCGGCTGAACCCATGAATGACCGCTGGCAGACTAACAACCTTAACCCATAATTATACTCCACTTTTCCCTCACAATGGGATATCCCTGAATGGAGCCACCAGAATCTTCATAAAGTTCGCCTTCACCAGTGCATACGAGGAAACCGTATGCACTGGTCAACACAGGGCTGGAGGTACGTCTGCACAATGTATCGGCAGTTTATTTGTGGATTCGAATATGGAACATTCCGTTTGAGGCGGCTGAAGAGGATGTCAGGCGAGTCTTCAATCCATATGGGGTCATTCAAGTGGCCACCATAGGACGGTGGGCCCAGGGAATCTACGCAGGTATGCCGGAGGGGTCCTACTCCCTCAAAATGACCCTGAGGCAGCAGATTCCGTCATATGTCCTAATGGAGTCATTTCATACACAAGTGTACATAATATATGCCGGGCAGCTACGGACGTGTCGTCTCTGTGGTGCCCCGGGCCATATGGCGGCGACGTGTGAGAGACGTAGGGAGCGGCAGCAGAGCCGAGATGGTAGAGCTGTTCGTAATGAGATGGTCGGGCATGAGGAACCCGTAACTCGAGTGCCATCGGCTGCGACGGTTGCCTTGGCTGATGCATTCATCAAGGACAGTTGGAGTGCAGCTGTTGAGGCGGCTGAGGAGGAGGCTGTTTTGACCTTAACCCCAGTGTTGCATGATATGACGCAGGATCCAGGTCGGGATGTCTCGGGTGACAGGCAGGCGGTGGTGGAGTCTGTGTTATCGTTCCCCAGTTTAGAGGAGATCCAGAGGATTCTTGAGCAACCTCTGCCAAACGGGTTATTAAGTCTGACGGTGGACTCACCTGTGGAGAGGGAGCGTTCAGTATGTGTGGACAGTAGTGGTATGGACTTTGCTGACCGGTTACAGCGGAGGTGGAAGTGCCTGGAGAGGATAGTGAAGGGGAAATGGAAGTGGTGGAGGTGTCCTGCAAACGGCCCAGCAGTACCACTGAGGATGATGTGCTAACCCCAGGCCAAAGGTCGTGTAAAATGGTCTATGCGAATGTGGCCAAGGGTAGGAAGGTTGAACAGCAGGGAAAGAATAGTGGGGTTGGCGGGAAGGTTTGTCGTGGAGCTAGTGGAATGTCCAGGACAGGTGTTACAGGATCAGTTCGACATAGTGGTAAACCCCCGTTGATGTTTTCAGGTGTTTCAACATGAATGTTAATGGCCTCCGAACGGAGGTAAAGAGGAGATGGGTAGAGATAACACTCAGACGCATGAATGTTGACGTTTGCTTTTTTCAGGAGCATAATTTCAGGTGTGGAAGGGACTTACGATTGAAAGGTTGTACATGTTATACGGGGAGTTCTGAAAATCTCAAGGGTGGGGTTGTTGTGAGGATCCGTGAGACCAGCCCCTTCAGGTTGAAGGCGTGGGAGGAGGGGGGAGGGGGAAGAATTGTTAGGGTAGAGGGGGAGTGGGGTGACATACAGGTGTGTTTTATCGGGAAATATATGCCGGAGACTAACAATCGTCGGGTGAAGATTTTTTAGTTTACGCTTTGCGGGGTCTCCCTTTAGTCACTGTCATCGCAGGTGATTGGAATTGCATGATTAGAGGGAAGGATGTGGAAGGAACCTAGGGGGCGGGTTGCGCGATGGGGGTCTTAGAGAGGTGTTGCAGGCAGTCGGGGTGGTGGATGTAGTTAGGGGAGGTGGGTGGCAGGTGGAACACACTTATATTAAACAGGGTTATGCGGCACGGCAGGATCGGGTTTATGTGTCGGGTGCGGTTTGGGTCGGTGCTGTATCTTGTGAGGATCTGGGTTACTCAGACCATAGAGGCGTTTTGGCTGAGCTGGGGTGGCAAGGAGTGGTGAGGATTTACCCTAGCTACTGGAAGTTGAACGTACGTTTCTTGCAAGGGCCAGATCATCGGGAGATTTTTGCGGAATGGTGGGGAAGGTTCTGGGATGGGTGTCGGAGGGTTGGTGATGTGGATTGGTGGAATGTGAGAGTGAAAGTGGCCATCAGGGAATTCTACAAAAGGGTGGGTGGCGAGGAGGCACGTTTTAGGTTGGGAATACAGAGGTATTTGGACGGGCAACTAAAGGAGTGCTATGGGGGGTAGGGAGATATCCGTATGCAGAAATTGAAAATCTTAGGTTGCAACTGATGGACATACATAATGAAACATTTCATGCTCTGAGGGTGCGAGGGGGTTTAGAGGAGGTACTTTGGGGGGATAAACCCTCAGCACTAGTTTTACATAAGTTTCAAGCCAGGAGAAAGGGGATGACGGTTATGTCTTTAGTGGTTGAGGAGGATTTGGGAGGGTATAGCCGTGGGCAGGTAATTCACACCACATATGCCATGAGTTGCTACACTGACAAATGGTTTGAGTGCAAATTGGGATGGAGGGAAGGTGATGGACACGCAAGTGAGATGGTTTTGTAGGGTATCGTTTCGAGACTAGGTACGGAGGATAGGGAGCTAATGGAAGGATGTATTACTGAAGAGGAAGTGTGGCAGGCAGTGAGGAGCCAAAAATTGGGGAAAGCGCTGGGTCTCGATGGGATTTTGGGGGACTTTTATGTGGCCCATTGGGAGGTTTTATGACAGGTGTTGGTCAGGGTATTCATTGATATGAAGTTGCGGGGCAGGATGGGCGGGGAGCTAGATACGGGGATTGTGATTTTAGTGCCTAAGGGAAGTGGCTGCGGGACTCTTCGGGCGTATAGGCCAATCACGTTATTATGTGCTGATTATAAAAATTTTGCGCGTGTTTTAGCAAACCGCATGAAGAAGGTTTTGGATAAATTATTGGAGGGTGGGCATTATGGGGTCCCAGGACACAGCATGAGGGAGGGACATCGCAGGATTAAACGTTTCATTGAGGGTAGGGGGAAGGGGGTGTCGTGGGGCTGTATTGGGAAACTGCCTACGACAGTGTAGATAGGGGCATGTTAATGGCTTGACGTTGATCCAAGGCAGCCAGCTTTCAGGCAGGTGGCATACAGCTTTTCATCTCATCCCCTGCATTCCTAGCATTGTAAAATATCTCTAGTTGGTCGATGCATGCAGGGGATGAGATGAAAAGCTGTATGCCACCTGCCTGAAAGCTGGCTGCCTTGGATCAACGTCTAGCGAGAGCTGGACGCCAAGGTCGGTAAAGCACTGCGTACCTTGTCACAAGGTTCGTAGGTTCGAGTCTCCTTCAGCCAGAGATCAATGATTTTATAATATATGTGAGGAGTGGGTGAGTAGAGAGTTAGAGGCGGTTTACTTCATTAAACGATGAAAACTGATGTAGCTTTGCTGTCTTGCCTCACTACAAGAGTTGACGCAGAGTATTACACATACAAATGTAGTCTTGTGGCCAAGGTAGGATGAGCAAGAAGGCAGCAAAAGAAGCTGAGACCAAAAGAAGCATCATCATTGGATTTTTCCTAAGAGTTTACCGAATTTGTAGTCCAGAGTTTCTTGACGAGGAATGTACATACGTACACCACACCTTCACTGATTTACATTTTCTTTCTTTTTTTCATCAAAACTGCAAGAAAAGAGCCCTTCAGATCATTAATTCTTCATGCACCAACACTACTCCTAACAAAGTTATAATCCTTCCCAACGGCCAGGTTGCACTGAACGTTCCTAAAGTACTCTCGCACGCTAACATCCAGCACTTCCACAAGGCATCTAACCAAGAAAAAATCAAAGCACCATGAACCAGTCAATGCAAGGGTTTACACTACGTATACCCTGTGGAGGCTGCGACAAAATACCTGGAGAGGGTTTCGGAGGTCAACGCCTCCTCAGCCCGGTCTGTGACCAGGCCTCATGGTGGATCAGGGCCTGATCAACCAGGCTGTTGCTGTTGGCCACACGCAACACGACGTACGAACCACATCCCAGCTGGTTAGGTATTGACTTTAGGTGCCTGTCCAGCGCCTTCTTGAAGACAGCCAGGGGTCTCGTAATCCCTCTTATGCATGCTGGGAGGCAGTTGAACAGTTTTGGGCCCCTGACACTTATTGTATTGCCTCTTATCGTGCTAGAGGCACCCCTGCTTTTCATTGGGGGATGTTGCATCTTCTGCAGAGTCTTTTGCTTTCATAGAGCGTGATTTTCATGTGCAAGTTTGGTACTACTCCCTCTAGGATTTTTCAAGTGTATATAATCATGTATCTCTCCCGCCTGCGTTCTAGGGAGTACAGGTTAACGAACTTCAAGTGTTCCCAGTAATTGAGGTGTTTTATCGCTGTTATGTGTGCCGTGTAAGTTCCCTGGACATTTTCTAGGTCAGCAATTTTACCTGCCTTGAAAGGTGCTGTTAGTGTGCAGCAATATTCCAGCCTAGACTGAACAAGCGACCTGAAGAGTGTCATCATGTAGATGAAACAACGAGAAACCTCGAAACACGTCTCAATGAACACATTAATTCATGTAGGAACGATAACTTGAACAACTCCTGAGTACAATACCAGATTTCCGCCAATTACCTCATGAAATTCAACGACCACCCCGACTAGTGATCAAAGAACCTAATTTCCGCAGACGCAAATATCTTGAATCATCATTAATCGCCATTTCTAAATACAGGCAGATGTATGACCCTAGTGAGTTTAGTGCTTAATTTTTATTATAAGAATAATAATAACTGAAGGCAGCCATTTCTAAATAAAGAGAGCTTCATCATCTCTGAAGCATTATCAAGAATATTCCTCAAAACAATAAATCCCTGCCATCACATAATTGCTGCTGCTGATACTACATAAGAATGTCATAGAGGAGGAACACCGAAACAGGTCTTCTCAAATCCTATCAACTAACATATATTTGCCTAACCTATTCTTATGCTACCCAAGCGATAAGCTTTAATAACGGTTTTAACGAACCTTAGAGCGAGACAGCAGACAGAAGACTCTTATGAAAGGGAGCAAGTGTCCCCTAACTAAAAAATCTTTTGGTCAGATTTACTCAAATTTTACTTTATGACCATAAGGATAAAAAAAAGAGGTTACTACCCACGTTTTCCTTAAATTACATATGACAACCACACAAATCAAACTGTGGAGAGGATATCTACGATAATATTATCTTTGTCAGCAACGTGCCGAATGGCTATATAATAGCATTGAAAAGGATTGTGGTTATTGAAGACGGTGCCCACTTTGGAAGTATTTGTTAAAAACATGTCAAAATGTTCCAGTACAAGGACCATGAGCAGGGCATCCTTTTCAGTGGTGAAGTAAACCCGCTGATAGGCCTAATATTTGGTTTAATAATAACCCATGGGCTGCAGACTTCCCTCACAGATGCTTAAAGTAACATTGCCCCCACTTTGAAATATCTGGGGACAGTAGTATGGGAGCAGCTCATAAGAGACGTTTGATTCGGTTAAAACCCCTATGTTAACTATAAGACCATCTAAACCTCATTTTGGTACTCGTAAGGGCAGAACTACCGATTAAAGCCTATTATTCCCAGAAATATAGGAACTTTTTATGGGTAACAGGAAAATTTTGAATGGCCAATACTTTGGCAAGTTTAGATGCCATTTTACCACTACCTATACTTCATAATCTAAGAAAATTTTAGTATATTGGCCAAAAGATGATTTACTAAAGTTAACAGTTAGTCTGAAGGTCCTGAATCTATTGAAGAAGTATTTACGACACATGCTGATGCCAGTTTTAGAAAGTACAACTATATCGTCCAGGTAGGCCACTGTGCCTTCAAGTCCTTAAACAGCCTGGCGGATCAGTGTTGTTGAATGAGGCGAGCGAGTTCCTCATTCCAAAGGGGGTTATAGTATATTGATAATGACCTGGAATTGCGAAGGCATAATCTCCTTTGGTTTATCTGTTAAAAGTACCTGGTAGTTTAGAAACGAAAGAGGCCTTACCCACAAAGTCCACTATATCGTCCATACTGTGCCCCCTGAATGGGACCCAATGTATATATGTATATATTATCTTTCATATAATTTTATATTGCCTATATTTTCATTAATAGCTAAAATGAGAATATATTGCTATACATAATTATTTGACCTATTATATTAGCTATGTCTGTAGATAGGATGTTACATTTACACTTCACTGTGCTCGCTGTTGGAGAGTTGTGACTGGATGTCCACTCTCACAAACTGCCCTGCTAACTACCGGCTCGTTTGTTTCAATAGTTTGTATTAGGCGGTACCTGGAGCCGTAGCTGGAGTAGCACTGGCTAGTTACGTGATTGCACCTGATGTTGCAGCTGCCCTCCCTACGTATCTCTCTCTACAGATCTGCTTCTTGTCCTAGATGCATTTCTCGTCTCTCGTGTCTCTGGCTATTCGTGATTTAGACTGAGTGATTTCGCTGGAGAGCCGAAACATACTTCGTGTAACTCTGTTCACAGAGCATTGTTCAAACTTAGTGATGTTTGACATTTTGCAGAGGTTATGTGTCACAGAGACTTTGTTCAATCCTGGTCCCAAGCTAAAGCTTCTGACCTAATTTGTTGTGGCATCTATGCACAGTCGTGGTCGGGGATTTGGATATGCTAAACTTAGGTTCAGCATTATGAAAGTTTTATGCCTTTTATGGAGGATATACTGATGGTACCTAGTTAGGGTCGTTTTTTGTCTCCTTGTTCCTGACGCTGTGCTGCTGCTTGGTACATTATTTTTGTTGGCGAATATTTCGTCATATTGTTCAAGCAAGCTGTTTAATTGCTTTGATGGTCGAGAAGATAGATTTGTGGACTTGCTGTCAATCACTGTTTAATTCTAATTTGAGTCGAGTCTTACTGAGACATAACGAGCATTTTGAGCACATACATTCTCACACACATGATAACGACATATAAAATAGTGCGAGGAATTGAAAAGGTGGACAGAGATAGAATGTTCCAGAGATGGGACACAGAAACAAGGGGCCACAAGTGAAAACTGAAGAGTCAGGGGATGTTAGGAAGTATTTCTTCAGAGTTCTCTGGAAGTGGAATAATCTGGAAAGTGACGTAGTGGAGGCACATGGAGCAGGGAGAGAGAGTGGACCTAGTAGCGATCAGTGAAGAGGCGGGGCCAGGAGCTATGACTCGACCCCTGCAACCACAAATAGGTCAGTACAAATATGTGAGTACACGCACTTGTGTATACTAGTATTGTTCTAATACTTGATATCAACGTACCAGACGGTACTTGTGAGTCGTACTTTTACGAAATGTGCCCTCATTACTATACTACAATATGTACTATTTAACATTGCATTACAAGAGAAGTGTAGGAGCTTATATCCTAAATTATAAAACTTATTTACTTTGATATTGTCCATCTAGATACATTTGTAATTAAACGATATTGTCCATCTAGACACATTTGTAATTAAACATCTTAAATTTTATAGTTGGTTTATTATCACCCAGTTGGAATCCCAAAACTATTAATATTTCACTCAATTTCAAGGGATAACTGGACTATCTTATTCTTACAAACTGTTACAAAACTAGAAACAGGCTAGATGCTAGAAGGGGATCAATAAGTTGACTTAGTATTCTCTGGAGATGTCTATACTTTATGGATATCGCATTTTGTAACAGTTCATATGTGGAAGAGGGTAAACATCTGGTACTGTGACCTCATTCACTTTGCGGTAGTCGGTGCACATCCGGAATCCTACATCAGACTTTTTAACAAGGATGCACGGCAACGCCCACGGGCTGGACGATTCCTCCACCAATATGTGTGCTAGCAATAAGGTTACTTCCTGCTGAAGTAGTTTCTGTTTTTTTTCAGGATTAGCTCTGTATGGCTAAAGTTTAATAGGTTTAGCGGTTAATACGTCCACATCATGATAACCCAGGTTGCACATTTTCGGAACATCCGCAAGATCTACAGAAAGTTAGTCTGGAAGTACTGACATTATAGGCCAAAGATCCTGGAGGATGGCTGAGTTAAGAAACCTTATTTGAGCCTCCGGAACTATGTGAAGGTTAAGCGCTTCGTTTTTATTATAATTATATTAATCCGTAATTGTGCACAGTCCAAAAATCAGCTGAAAAGGACTACTGTACCCTAATGATTCCTGCACAGTTTCTCGCATTGCGAACAGCAACGCGAGAAGCAGTTCATCCCAGTTTGTAAGAAAATGCATCATAGTTTTTAAGGTTTCGTGAAACTTTTCTAAAGCCCCTTAGGACTGATAATGATAGGTTGTGGACAGTTTTTGATTAATCACAGCTTTTGCTGTAAAATTGACTAACTTCACAGCTTTTTTTGTGAAATTAGTGCTCTGGTCACTTTGAATAGATAGTGGAACGCCAAAGTGGGAAATAAACTTAATGAGGGTTTTAAGAATGTCCTTAATATTAGTACTATGGGTAGGTATTGCCTCAGGATACCTAATAATTTTATCCATAACGGCAAATATATACTAGCTTCCTAACTTGGCCTTAGGTAAGGGTCCCACACAGTCGATTATTAGGTCCGCAAATGATTTTTCTATCAGCGGGTGTAGGACGAAGTGGTGCGGGTTTAATGTAGTGTCCCGGTTTACCCAGCCAGAATCAGATGTAATTCTGCACCTCTCGTCTTATACCTGGCCAATACAAATGCAGTAATATCCCATAAAGGGTTTATTGATAACCAAATATCCTTCTAAGGACGAATTGTGAACTATTTTCAGGACCTGAGGTCTGGTTTTAACCCTCCCTCTTACTCCGTATCAGTAGCAGGAATAAATATTAGGTGATTGTTCATAATATATTTAACCGAGCAACTAGTGTTGGATTCAATCACAGCTACTTTAAGAGCGGATGCTAGTGGGGGGTCCCTTTGTTCGTCTTCTCTAAAGGAGAGTCCCTTGGACATGCAAACTGGAATGTATATCAATCCTGCGACCCTGGAATAGAAAGGCTTGATCATGGACTTTTTATTACATTAACGAGGCCCTGGCCAGTTTTCCTAGTAAAACAAACTGTCTAGCTCTAGATCGCAGTCGAGGAAGGTAAGGTCAGCATTCCCTTCAGACTTTTCTTTGGACATTGCGCGAGTTATGGCCAACATCGAAGAAGAGACTTCTGTGATTACAATAGACTTGGGACAGCATCTGGAATGTAGAACATTGCTACAAAGCAACATTATTATAATAAAAAAAGAAACGCTAAACCACAGGGGTTATACAGCTACAAAGCAACAATAAAACATCTTTCAGACGCATTTTGAGTTAAATACGTTGTGTAATACTGACTTTTAATGAATATGCAGAGGAACAAAAAATACAGCTCCCCCATAAGCTTCTAACAACAATGAGAAATTTAAAAATGTCTTCTCAGAAAATGGAAGTTCTCTTGTAAGAGGGAACAATAAACCCCGGAATCCCTGAAGGTGATTACTTCAATGGGACTCCTGCTCCTTGGAGATTTTACTATTACTATTGAAAGGTGCCTTGGAGACATCCATATCCCGCTAATTTGTTTCATCAATAAGCATATTTATTTTCCCCAGAGGTTGTGGTCTAGTTGACATACCACTTACAGCACCTTTACTTAACTTGGGGCAAGTGACCTTGATGTGGCCAAGCTTACGGCAGTAGTAACAGGTTATGGGTTCAGGAATCTTGTTTCGTGCTCCTTGCTGATTGAGGCAGGCGTCGTTTTTCAACTTCATCTTCCATTTTTTTTTTTTTTTTTTTTTTTAAACAGTATATACAATACATGTCATGACAAATTCACATTGTGAAACATATACATAAGCTCCACACCCTATCAGAAAAATTAAACACAAATATGATCAAACACCTTCTTATTAACCTTGATACTTGGTTGACTTATCTTTACTGAAAAATATCTGAATACAACTGCAAAACTGCAGCAAAACTATACACAAAAACAAAAACTGCCTTTACCTAACCACACCTCAAACAATTCCCATCTCCCTGCACACACATGTTACAAAAATTAAGCAACACAACTGCCATAATAAAAATAAATCAACATCATATTATAATAATAATATCTTTATTTACTACAAGTACATGTACATGGTATACAGTCCTAGCTGACATCACTGACATACTACTATATAGAAAGTCCCTTGTTATGCTGAGCATTTCGGGCAGATTAAGTCAGTGTCCCAGGATGCGACTCACACCAGTCGACTAACACCCAGGTACCCATTTTACTGATGGGGAACATAGACAACAGGTGTAAAGAAACACGCCCAATGTTTCTGCCCTAGCTGGGAATCGAACCCAGGCCCTCGCCGTGTGAAGCGAGAGCTTTAGCCACCAGACCACCAGAGCCCTATTCCATAAACACATAGGAACAAAATACTGTCTCTGCAAAAGTCTTTACCCTATCAGTGCGAAGACCTGTTATCACTGTAATACACCAAATAACATTAAACCATTACAGCTTTACCATGTACACTTGAAAAC
>WNWK01057690.1:0-10668 GCA_009830355.1 Cherax destructor
TTTATTGTGCAGTTTCGCTCTCCAGGAGCTTTCTCAAGCCGTTACAAGCGTTACAAGGACACAGTGGGCTATTATATACTCTCAAAGTGAGGTGAAATACTAGTGGTGGTCGAGGTAGTAGTGATAAATAGTAGTAGTAGTAGTAGTAGTAATACAATAAGGTAGAACAATCAATATGCACATGAGTAAAAGGTGATAAAACAAATACTTGGGTAGTATAACAATATGTTAGACAAATATTTTATGCTGGAGGTTGAAATATAGAAGGCCTGTAGGAGTGTTCCACATCTACGATGTGCTTGTGTTGAATTAGCAGGAGAGACTATGTGATGGTATGGTTAACTGTTTTCAGGAGGATTCTTGCTAAGACTTCAGAGATGGTGAAGCTGCCTTTGTTTTGTTTAATTGTGTTAGAAACAGAGATAAGTGCTGATTCAAGGCATTTGCGTCTACGGAAATTAGTTTCTTTGATTACTAGTCGGGCGTCTTTGAATTTCATGAGATGATTGTTGGAATTTGGTTGTTGTACGCGGCGTTGTTCAGGTTATCGTTTCTGCATGCATTAATGTGTTCATTGATGCGTGTTTCGAGGTTTCTTGCTGTTTCTCCTACAAGATAGTCTCTCCTGCTAATTCAACACAAGCACATCGTAGATGTGGAACACTCTACAGGCCTTCTATTTCAACCTCCAGCATAAAATATTTGTCTAACCTATTGTTATACTACCCAAGTATTTGTTTTATCACCTTTTACTCATGTGCATATTGATTGTTCTACCTTTTGTATTACTTACTACTACTACTACTACTTATCACTACTACCTCGACCACTAGTATTTCACCTCACTTTGAGAGTATATAATAGCCCACTGTGTCCTTACGCTTGTAAGCGAGAAAGCTCCTGGAGCGAACGTTGCCACATAATGTCACATTAGTTGCATTTGTGTCCTTTACTTAACATGTTCATAGACGTTCTGCAGCTTGTGGAACTCTTTGAAACATGGTTCCATGCACAGTGGTGTTTTACATTCCTCACACATAAAGAGTGTCTCTGCATTTTTGTGGATGTTTTTGTATATGCACAGACAAAACATCTCTTGTGAGCAGTTTTCTTCAAAGTAGTA
Organism: Cherax destructor; assembly: GCA_009830355.1. NCBI lineage: Eukaryota > Metazoa > Arthropoda > Malacostraca > Decapoda > Parastacidae > Cherax > Cherax destructor. The sequence continues at coordinate 1,124 of WNWK01057690.1, forward strand.
GCAGGCAGTTGTGTTAGGTAGTTATCCTAGGTTGATGGTCGTCTGGGTCGTCATTCCTTCCTTCCTTCCTACATTCCTTCCTTCCTTCCTTCCTTCCTACTCCTACCTACCTACCTACCTACCTACCTACCTACCTACCTTCCTTCCTTCCTTCCTACCTACCTTCCTACCTACCTTCCTTCCTTCCTTCCTTACTACCTTCCTTACTACCTTTCATCTCGTCCTTCCTTTCTTCCTTCTGGTTTCTATATATACACACAGTCACTGGACACGTGCTAGCACCGTTATAAGCTTCTGGAAGCTGGTTGTTGTGTCTGGGTCATCATTCCGTCCTTCCTTCCTTCCTACATTCCTTCTAACCTTCTTTCCTACATTCCTTCCTTCCTTTCATCTCGTCCTTCCTTCCTTCTGGTTTCTATATACAGTAGGCCCTCATTTAGCATGGCAGTTACGTTCCTGAAAACGTCGTGTTAGCTAAAATCGTGTTAGATAATTAAAAGAACTTACGGGAAAAATAGGGTTACGTTCCTGAGAGTCCCCAAAAGCCAAACAAGTTTTTAGACCAACAGATCTTACAAATATAAAGAGAATATGTAATTGTAGTTCATTATCGTGATGTATTATGTTGTTTTTACTGCTTAAGACTACAAATGTAACAGAAATAATAGTATTTACCTTAAATTGTGGGTGCTGATGTTTGTAGATGATTGTGAAGAGAGTGGAGAGTTATGCTGTGGCTCTACTGGGCTGAGGTGGATAGTAGAGATTCTGGAACTGAAGTCGATGGTTGTACTGAGTGTCTCTAACTTTAATAAAGTCATTCAGTAAGTCAGTCAAGTCATTCAGTAAGTCAGTTAAGTCATTCAGTATAATTCAGTAAGTCAGTCAGTCAAGTCATTCAGTCAGTCAGTCAGTCAGTCAAGTCATTCAGTCAGTCAGTCAGTCAAGTCATTCAGTCAGTCAGTCAAGTCATTCAGTAAGTCAGTCAAGTCATTCAGTAAGTCAGTCAAGACATTCAGTAAGTCAGTCAAGACATTCAGTAAGTCAGTCAAGACATTCAGTAAGTCAGTCAGTCAAGTCATTCAGTAAGTCAGTCAAGTCATTCAGTAAGTCAGTCAGTCAAGTCATTCAGTAAGTCAGTCAGTCAAGTCATTCAGTAAGTCAGTCAGTCAAGTCATTCAGTAAGTCAGTCAGTCAAGTCATTCAGTAAATCAGTCCAGTCAGTCAGTAAGTTAGTCACACAAACTTATGTTTACATCTTTTTATGTGTACAAAGTAACACTTCATTACAGCCACATGTTATGTCTTGTCTATTATCTTTTTCTTCGTTAATTCTAAGACTTAATAAATGCTTAAACATTTTCTTGCCACTTTGAGCAAACTGGTATGCCTACTGGGTGACATGATTGCTGGCAGATACAAGATATAGTACAGTAGACCCTCATTTGCACTTTATGTTGCGCGTTTTGGGTATTACGCGATTGAAGAATTGCGGCACATTTTTATCTAACACGACGTAAACCTTATATTACCGATTCGCTGGAGGAAAATTTTTGAGCCGCGGTCGCCTGCAGTAGGTTAAACCATTGAGTCAGTGGGGGGCCTACTAAGGGTGGTTATGAGCCACAACAAGTGTTTAATGCTGACGAGACAAGTGTTTTCTGGAAGAAAATGCCAACATGAACTTATATCAGTCAGCAAGAGAAAAGTGCACCAGACTTCAAGACAGCAAGGATCGCTTCACCATGCTCCTTTTGGGTAATGCATCAGGTGATTTCAAGTGTAAGCCCATGGTTATTTACCGCTGTAAGAATCCTCATGCTTTGAGGAAAGAATTTGTTTTCCTTCGCACAAACTAAGTTTATTCAGGTATACAGAGATAGTTACATTGATTATCATACATGCAGCATATGTGTAGAGAACCTAGGATAACCCAAAGTGTTATCCTAGAGAACCTAGGATAACCCAAAGTTTGGGTTATCTGGGTTCTCTCACATATCTGCTTATGATAATCTTTGTAACTGTATCTTGTATACCTGAATAAACTCTACAGTTGCAGGAAGAAAAACAACCATTCCCTCAAGCGGCCAGTGCTAATGTTGTGGAACAGCTGGGGAGACCACCCGCCTTCCCATGCTACCCCTCCCCCAACAACACCCCACCATCCCAGCATTTGTATTCCATACGCGTCAAGCCAGCTGTGTTTGTCAAGAATAAGAGAGTGAATTGTGTTTTGATCTTTAAATTACTATATCTTGTATCTGCCAAGCAATCATGTCACCCAGTAGGCATACCAGTGTTGCTCAAAGTGGCAAGAAAATGTTTAAGCATTTATTAAGTCTTAGAATTAACGAAGAAAAAAATATTAGACAAGACATAACCTGTGGCCGAAATGAAGTGTTACTTTGTACACATAAAAAGATGTAAACATAAGTTTGTGTGACTAACTTACTGACTGACTGGACTGACTTACTGAATGACTTGACTGACTGAATGACTTGACTGACTGACTTACTGAATGACTTGACTGACGACTTACTGAATGACTTGACTGATATTTACTGAATGACTTGACTGACTGACTTACTGAATGACTTGACTGACTGACTTACTGAATGACTTGACTGACTGACTTACTGAATGACTTGACTTACTGAATGTCTTGACTGACTTACTGAATGTCTTGACTGACTTACTGAATGACTTGACTGACTGACTTACTGAATGACTTGACTGACTTACTGAATGACTTGACTGACTGACTTACTGAATGACTTGACTGACTGACTTACTGAATGACTTGACTGACTGACTTACTGACTTACTGAATGACTTGACTTACTGAATGTCTTGACTGACTTACTGAATGTCTTGACTAACTTACTGAATGTCTTGACTGACTTACTGAATGTCTTGACTAACTTACTGAATGTCTTGACTGACTTACTGAATGTCTTGACTGACTTACTGAATGTCTTGACTAACTTACTGAATGTCTTGACTGACTTACTGAATGTCTTGACTGACTTACTGAATGTCTTGACTGACTTACTGAATGACTTGACTGACTTAATGAATGACTTGACTGACTTACTGAATGACTTGACTGACTTACTGAATGACTTGACTGACTTACTGAATGACTTGACTGACTTACTGAATGACTTTATTAAAGTTAGAGACACTCAGTACAACTATCGACTTCAGTTCCAGAATCTCTACTATCCACCTCAGCCCAGTAGGGCCACAGCATAACTCTCCACTCTCTTCACAATCATCCACAAACATCAGCACCCACAATTTAAGGTAAATACTATTATTTCTGTTACATTTGTAGTCTTAAGCAGTAAAAACAACATAATACATCACGATAATGAACTACAATTACATATTCTCTTTTATATTTGTAAGATCTGTTGGTCTAAAAAAAGTTTGTTTGGCTTTTTGGGGACTCTCAGGACCGTAACCCTATTTTTCCCATAAGTTCTTTTAATTATCTAACACGATTTTACCTAACACGATGTTTTCAGGACCGTAACTACCGTGCTAAATGAGGGTCTACTGTAATTTAAAGATCAAAACACAATTCACTCTCTTATTCTTGACAAACAGCTGGCTTGACGCGTATGGAATACGAATGCTGGGATGGTGGGGTGTTGTGGGGGGTAGCATGGGAAGGCAGGTGGTCTCCCCAGCTGTTCCACAACATTAGCACCGGCCGCTTGAGGGAATGGTTATTTGTTTTTTCTTCCTGCAAACTGTAAGTTTATTCAGGTATACACAGATACAGTTACAAAGGTTATCATACATAGCAGCATATGTGTAGAGAACCTAGGATAACCCAAACTTTGGGTTATCCTAGGTTCTCTAGGATAACACTTTGGGTTATCCTAGGTTCTCTACACATATGCTGCTATGTATGATAATCAATGTAACTATCTCTGTATACCTGAATAAACTTACAGTTTGGGAAGAAAACAAATTCCTTTCCTCAAAGCATGAGGATTCTTACAGCGGTAAATAACCATGGGCTTACACTTGAAATCACCTGATGCATTACCCAAAAGGAGCAAGGTGAAGCGATCCTTTGCTGTCTTGAAGCCTGGTGCACTTTTCTCTTGCTGACTGATATAAGTTCATGTTGGCATTTTCTTCCAGAAAACACTTGTCTCGTCAGCATTAAACACTTGTTGTGGCTCATAGCCACCCTTAGTAGGACCCCCACTGACTCAATGGTTTAACCTACTGCAGGCGACCGCAGGCTCAAAATATTTCCCCTCCAGCAAATCGCGTAATATAAGGTTTACGTCGTGTTAGATAAAAATGTGCCGCAATTCTTCAATTGCGTAATACCCAAAACGAGCAACATAAAGTCGTGCTAAATGAGGGTCTACTGTATATGCATATATAATCACTGGACACTTCATAGAATTGCTATTAGCTTCTGGAAGCTGGTTGTTGTTTCTGGGTCGTCATTCCTTCCTTCCTACCTTCCTGCCTACCTTCCTTCCTGCCTTCCTTCCTACCTTCCTTCCTTTCATACTGTCCTTCCTTCTGTTCATCTCCTTCCTTCCTTCCTTCTGGTTTCTATATATACACATATATAGTCACTGGACACTTCATAGAACTGATAATAGCTTCTGGAAGCTGGTTGTTGTGAGTGTGTGGACTTATAAATATGCTGAGTCAGGGTGCGGCTGCTGTCAAAATGACATATTATACCACCACTCGCCACCCTCACTGCCTTGTCAACACCCATGGGGTCCCTTGCTCTTCTTCCCCACAGTCCTTCCTACCTACTTACGTACCTACTTACGTACCTACTTGCTTACCTACTTGCTTACCTACTTGCCTACCTTCTTACTTACTTACCTACTTCCCTTAGCACTTGAAGCTGTGTGTGTGTGGACATCTAAATTTGCTGAGTCAGGGTAAGGCAGCTGTCAAAATGACATATTATACCATTACTCACCACCCTCACTGCAGTCAACCTGTCAACACAAAAGGGGTTTCATGTCTGCTTCCCCACAACCTCCTTCCTAGCTTTCTTTCTTCCTTCCTTTCTTACTTATTTCCTTCCTTCCTTCCTCTCATCTCTTCCTTCCTGCCTTCCTTTCTTCCTTCCTCTCATCTCTTCCTTCCTGCCTTCCTTTCTTCCTTCCTCTCATCTCTTTCTTCCTGCCTTCCTTTCTTCCTTCATTCATTCCTTCCTTTTCTTCCTTCCTTTCTTACTTCTTTTGTTCCTTCCTTCCTCACATCTCTCCTTCCTTTCTTTCTTACTTCTTGTGTTCCTTCCTTCCTTTCTTTCTTACTTCTTTTGTTCCTTCCTTCCTTTCTTTCTTCTTTCCTTCCTTCCTTTCCTCCTTCCTTCTTCTTTCCTTCCTTCCTCTCATCTCTTCTTTCCTTCCTTCCTCTCATCTCTTCCTTCCTTTCATCTCTTCCTTCCTTCCTTCCTCTCATCTCTTCCTTCCTTCCTTTCTTTCTTTCTTCCTTCTTTCCTTCTGGTATCCTGGGCATTGCTTTCGGTCACAAACTCCTCAAAACCATGAAATTCATCTTCAGAGACACTTCCATCTGTGTTAGAGCTACCACTGAGGAAGAGAAGAGTCCCAGATTCGCCGGGAGTCAGATATTTCTTACGCTAGGGATGCTGAACATGGACTACTGAAATGGCTTTCCCACAATGCACCACTGGCTGCCCGATTTTTTTTATACTGCGAACACTGACCACACAGACCCTTTCTCTCACATGTGGGCCTACCAGCTTTCTCCCACTTGATTTGAGACCGCTAGAATTTAGGCGTATAAATACGTCTGAAACATTGGCTCGTAAGACGTATATATACGTCCGAAACAGTCAAAGGGTTAAAGAGTAAAAAAACAAACAAACAAAGAATGCAAATTACTGTGGGCAAGTAGAATAGTATAAAGCTTTTAGTCTCATAATTTCTGATCTATGTAATGCATATCTTGTGTCAAGTGCAGTTAACACCTGTGTTTAATCTATCCAATTTACAGGATGAAAAGTGTATGGCAGAGCTTAGAACAGCTCTAGTCGAGGCATGTTCAACCCATGGAAGTGACTCCACCACCCAGTTGTTGCGTGACATATTAGGTAATGAGAGCAAACATGTGGGACTTCTGATTTCTGAGCGACTGGTAAATCTTCCTCCACAATTTTCTCTACCAGTATTTGAGAGTTTAAGGTAAGATTTTCTTTTTAACCCTTTGAGGGTCCAGACCCCCAGTCTGAAAATTCCCCACAGGGTCCAAGAATTTAAAAAAAAAAAAAAAGTCTCATGAAATGGTAGAGAATCTGTTTCTGAAGGAAATAAAACAAAAAGTATGAAATTTGATCAAAAATTGACGAAATTATGCTCTCGCGAATTTTTCTGTGTCAGCAATATTTACACATCGGTAATTTTGCCCACTTTGAGTCCTATTTTCAGCCAATTACGTACATTGTTCCATTAGACCAAATTCTTAGCTATTTCATAAGAATATAAGAAAGAAGGAACACTGCAGCAGGCCTACTGGCCCATGGAGGCAGATCAATTCTCCTACTGGCTTCAGCCAATGCCCTAACCTAGTCAGGTCAGGTCATATTCACTTAAGGTAGGAGCACGGCATCTAACCTAGTAGCACAAGCTAGTTGGGTCCAACTCGCACCCACCCACACCCACTCATGTATTTATCTATGACGGTACTCAGGAGTTTGTTCCATTCATCCACAACTCTATTACCAAACCAGTGCTTTCCTATATCCTTCTTGAATCTGAATTTTTCCAACCTAAAGCCATTGCTGCGAGTCCTGTCTAGGCTAGATATTTTTAGCATGCTATTTACATCTCCTTTATTTATTCCTGTTTTCCATTTATACACCTCAATCATATTCCCCTAATTCTACGCCTTTCTAGAGTTCAGATTCAGGGCCCTCAGTCTATCCTCATAGGGGAAAATTTCTCATACATGGGATCAACTTTGTCATCCTCCTTTTGCGTTTTCCAGTGCATTTAGTATATCCATTCTGTAATACAGTGACCAGAACTGTGCAGCATAATCTAAATGAGGCCTTACCAAAGATATACAGTGGTCCCTACTAACGTAATTAATCAGTTCCAGGAGCTAGTTCTTAACACAAAAAATTCGTAATTGAAACCTTATTTCCCATAAGAAATAATGTAAATACAATTAATCCGTTTCCACCCAAAATTTTCACCAAAAATTCATTTTTTAAAGAATAAATACTATAGTTTTACAGAAAACAATGAGAAATAAATATAAAGCACTAATTATAATGGACAAATGAACAGTTAAATAAGTTTTACTTTTATTGAAGACTCTTGTTGGCATATGAGAGAGTTTGTTTGGAGAGGACAAAATAGTCCTTCAATATGACAATAATATCAACTCTACAGCTTATTTATCTGGCACAATTCATCTAATATGACATAATAAACAATATTAATAACATAGAAACATGATATAAACTCTAGAATGAATAAAACATGTCATTACAAATCTGGAAGGGGCTGGTGGAGTGTGTGATGGTGTTATTGTTGGGTATAAGGACTGGTGGAGTGTGTTGGTGGTGTTGTTGGGTATGAGGAGATGGTGGCAGAGGACGGCGCTCTTCTTAGTGTCCCTATAATCTAAAACAACATTGTAGAAGTTAAGTTTTGTGTCGTCATTTTCTAGATTAATCGCTTAACACTTAACCCTTTGGGGGTCGACAGATATTTTGATTGGTTTGACAATGACAAGTACCTTGAAAGTTTAGCTCAAAGTAGCGAAAATGTTCGATTTTTGATGATGTTCAAAGTAAACAAATCACACCATGCATCCCAAAACACATCAACTGGCAAGGCTAATATTCTTGCACAAGTGGGTGATGTTATTTATATCATTTACAATGCTGCACACATTCATTCATCAATGTCACTGCCTTATCAGTAGTTATCTGACAATTGTCATAACACCATTCTTCAAGGAGTTTCATATATAATCCAGGATGTCTAAAACATTGCTGGGACCTATAAATACTTTGTATATATTTATAGACAATAGTATTAAGTTTAGTATTATCTATTCTTCTCAGGTCTAGTTATAGAATCACATCAAATCTTATGATTACAGGAATTGAACCTGATATCAACCTATTATTAAATGACTTACATGATTCCAACAGCAACTGCAACTATTACACAGCAGATCAAGCAAAGACATTACTCAGAGCCAACAATAACATAACTATCTTCAATTACAGTAGACCCTCATTTAGCCGACTTTATGTTGGCGTTTTGGGTATTACGCGATTGAAGAATTGCGGCACATTTTTATCTAACAGACGTAAACCTTATATTACGCGATTGCTGGAGGAAAAATTTTGAGCGTGCGGTCGCCTGCGGTAGGTTAAACCACTGAGTCAGTGGGGTCCTACTGAGGGTGGCTATGATCCACAACAAGTGTTTAATGCTGACGAGACAAGTGTTTTTGGAAGAAGAGAGTGAATTGTGTTTTGATCTTTAAATTACTATATCTTGTATTTGCCAAGCAATCATGTCACCCAGTAGGCATACCAGTGTTGCTCAAAGTGGCAAGAAAAGCTATAAGCATTTATTAAGTCTATTAGACAAGACAATCTGTGGCTGTAATGAAGTGTTACTTTGTACACATAAAAGATGTAAACATAAGTTTGTGTGACTAACTTACTGACTGACTGGACTGACTTACTGAATGACTTGACTTACTGAATGACTTGACTTACTGAATGACTTGACTTACTGAATGACTGACTGACTGACTGAATGACTTGACTGACTGACTGACTGACTGACTGACTGAATGACTTGACTGACTGACTTACTGAACACTTGACTGACTGACTACTGAATGACTTGACTGACTGACTTACTGAATGTCTTGACTGACTTACTGAATGTCCTGACTGACTTACTGAATGTCTTGACTGACTTCATGAACTAGAATAAACTCAATAAATTTATCTAATATTAAGTACATAGTTTTTAAGGACTAGAATAAGCTGCCCCTAATGCATGGCATGTCAGTGGCTCTCCTTGCACACAATTTACATTGTAACTACCGATACCCATGTAATCTGCAATGAAATAAAATTTGTTTGTTTGTTTGTTTGTTTAACCCTTTGGGGTCCAAGGGTCTCTCTGAAACTCGTTCTCAGGGTCCACAATTTAAAAAAAAAAAAAAATATTTTCTTATGGAATGATAGAGAATCTTTTTCCGATCATAACGCCACAAAAATTATGAAATTTGATCGAAAACTAACGGAATTTGCTTTGAAATTTAGCGGTAGCCATGACACTACGCATCGGCGATTTCGCCCACTTTGAGCTATTTTCAGGCACATTCCAATGTTTCAGTCTACTAAAATTATAGCTATTTCGCTAGAACTCCATTTCTTCTATCGATTGGTACAAGAAACCGCCTATTTACCAATTTCAACTACCCAAAATAGTTGTCAGAAATGGAATTTGTAATTTCACACAAATTTCAAACGTGCCAATTTC
>WNWK01057691.1:0-10668 GCA_009830355.1 Cherax destructor
GGCAATGTTTCGGGGTGTACCTACCCCTTTCCCCCCAGAACATCAAACATTATTTCATGGATAGTCTTATGAGGCTTCTAAACCCCTTTTCCAATGAGAGTGGTACTGTAAGGCAGTATTCAGCTTTATTGGGTTCCTGAAAATTTGAGGGTAATCTGCTTCTCTTAGTGTCCTTCAGGGGACCCTCACCTGGAGAGTGATCACAGTTCTTCTCCAGAAAATTTCCCAATCCATCATGATTGAAGGAACAGCTTTGGCAGCAAAAAAAGGGACAGTTGTTTGGGGAAAATAAATGTGACAACACCTCCACCTAACATGGTCTGTGTGTTAATAAAACTCTGCATGTCCCATGTTCATTTGAGTTGGGGGTCATCCCAGTTGAATGGGTTATTGGTTTTATTTACAGGGTTTGGGAATTTTAAAAAAAAAAATGTTTGGTACTTGAGGGAAAAAAAAATTTTTTTCCCAAAAATTTTTAATTTTGGGAGATGCAAATCATTCATTTTTAAAGGTGGGGGGGGAATGTTGTTAAAGGTTTAACCCAAACTGTCCAAGAATATACGTTCACCTGCGTACCCCCGAATTTTTTTGAAAAAAAAAAAATTTTTTTTTTTTAAAAATGAAAGCGCTTTTTTAAAAACGGATAGGCAAAAAAAAAAAAAATTTGGGCCAGTACTTCCGAGATATAACCCGCCAATTTGGTGCTGGATGCTCCCTGACGGCAACATCAAGTCCTCCCTTGCAGAAGTATTCCAATATACTTTTTCTAGTTTTCTTTTAATTTATAAATTTTTATGTTCTGATAATTACAATTTACAATATTCCTTGTTTAACCAATCTTTGTTCTAACACTAATTTTAGTACTTTGAAATAGTACTCAAATAGTCACAATCACACCAACAGGTGAACATTTTCGCCTACCTTGGTCATTTACTATTGTCTATAAATATATACGAAGTATTTATAGGCCCCAGCAATGTTTTAACATCCAGGGTATATATGAAACTCCTTGAAGAATGGTGTTATGATAATTGCCAGATAACTACTGATAAGGCAGTGACATTGATGAATGAATGTGTGCAGGGAACCCTTGCTCTTTCACTCTGTATCTGTCTGTCTGTCTGTCTGAATCTGTTTGTCTGTGTCTGTCTGTCTCTCTGTCTTTGTCTGTCTAGCTCTGCTTATCTGTCTTTCTGTCTGCCTGTGTGCCTGGAGTATATGAAACTCCTTGAAGAATGGTGTGTTGACAAGTGTCAGATAACTCTTGACAGCCCAGTGACATTTGATAAATGTCAGCAGTGCTGGAGGGAACCCTCCCCTTTTCAATGTATATCTGTCTGCCTGTCTGTCTGTCTGTCTGTCTGTCTATCTGTCTGTATCTGTCTGTATCTGTCTGTCTGTCTGCCTGTATCTGACTGTCTGTTTGTCTAGCTCTGCTTATTTATGTCTAAGTCTGCTTATCTGTCTTTCTGTCTGCCTGTGTGTGTGTCTTTCCGTCTGCTTGTCTCAGTCTCAGAGTCCGGCTCGTAAGCCAACAGGTATTATACACGATGCAGAAGTGACGATGCTATCTTGCCAGTCATGCTTATTATGCCTTATATCTACAAGCATTGTATAGCACTTTGCCTGGAATTTTTGGGTTATCCTAGGTAATTTACTCTATGTATAATAACTGTACTTATGTGTACATGTGAGAGAGAGAGAGATATATATAGGACATATAGATATAGATAGATATATAGACAGACAAAGATATAGACAGAGTTATAGACAGATGAGAGACAGCCAGAGACAGCCAAAGCCAGCCAGCCTGCCGAATACATAAGATCATAAGAAAGAAGGAACACTGCAGCAGGCCTACTGGCCCATGCAAGGCACGCCATGTCACCCCCAGCTTAGACCAATGACCCACCTAGTCAGGTCACATCCTCTGAAGGAAGGAGCATGGCATCAGACTTAGTAGCACAAGTAGTCAGGTCCAACTCACAGCCACTCATGTATTTATCTAACCTATTTTTACTTTCCTCTTATAAGGGGAGTGTTAATGCGACATGACATCATTGAATCCCTGGTGTTTGGCACACTATTTGCTCTAGCTGGCACTAAATTGAACTGGTGCTCCCACAAGGTAGTAAGTGGTCCCAGATTTTTAATACTGAGCACACTGAGGGCGCAGACCCATTCTCTCATGCCTAGGCGACTCAGGCCTATTGCACTAAATTTGAAGGAATGAAAAATAAAACGTAGATCTACGTTCGGAGCAGTACGCACGTGAACGTATATCTCCGTGTGGACAGTTTAAGGGATAATAAAGGATGAATCATGTAACAAATTATATACATAGATTGTTTATAATTTATATATTTTTTTTCAACAAGTCTGCCGCCTCCCACCGAGGCAGGGTAACCCAAAAAGAAAGAAAATACTTTAATCATCATTCAACACTTTACCTCACTCATACATAATCACTGTCTTTGCAGAGGCGCTCAGATATGACAGCTGAGAATAAGTCCCTCCCAGCTGTCACTACCCCAGACCCTCCTTTAAAGTGCAGGCATTATACTTCCCATTTACAGGACTCAAGTCCAACTAAACCAATTAACTGGTTTCCCTGAATCCCTTCACAAAATGTTACCATGCTCACACTCCAACAGCTCGTCAGGTCCCAAAAACCATTCGTCTCCATTCACTCCTATCTAACATGCTCACACATGCTTGCTGGAAGTCCAAGCCCCACGCCCACTAAACCTCCTTTACCCTCCCTCCAACCTTTTCGAGGACGACCCTTCCCGCCTTCCTTCCCCTACAGATTTATACGCTCTCCAAGTCATTCTACTTTGATCCATTCTCTCTAAATGACCAAACAACCTCAACAACCCCTTCAGCCCTCTGACTAATACTTTTAGTAATTCCACACCTTCTCCTAATTTCCACATTCCGAATTTTCTGCATAATATTTACACCACACATTGACCTTAGACAGGACATCTCCACTGCCTCCAGCCGCCTCCTTGCTGCAGCATTTGCAACCCATGCTTCACACCCATATAAGAGTGTTGGTACCACTATACTTTCATATATTCCTTCTTTGCCTCCATGGATAACGTTTTTTGTCTCCACAGATACCTCAACGCACCACTCACCTTTTTTCCTTCATCAATTCTATGGTTAACCTCATCCTTCATATACCCATCCGCTGACAAGTCAACTCCCAAATATCTGAAAACATTCACTTCTTCCATAATCTTCTTTCTCCAATGTGATATCCAATTTTTCTTTATTTAAATTGTTTGATACCCTCATCACCTTACTCTTATCTATGTTCACTTTCAACTTTCTACCTTTACACACCCTCCCAAACTCATCCACTAACCTTTGCAACTTTTCTTTAGAATCTCCCATAAGCACAGTATCATCAGCAAAAGTAACTGTGTCAACTCCCATTTTGTATTTAATTTCCCATAATGTAATCCACCCTCTCCCCAACACCCTAGCATTTACTTCTTTTACAACCCCATCTATAAATATATTAAACAACTATGGTGACATTACACATCCCTGTGTAAGACCTACTTTACTGGGAAGTAATCCCCTCTCTCCCTACACACCCTAACCTGAGCCTCACTATCCTCATAAAAACTCTTACAGCCTTCAGTAACTTACTACCTATTCCATACACTTGCAACATTTGCCACATTGCTTCCATATCCACTCTATCATATCTTTCTTCTTTCTTTCAACACGCTCGCCTGTTTCCCACCGAGGCAGGGTGGCCCAAAAGGAAAACGAAAGTGTCTCCTTTCACATTTAGTAATATATACAGGAGAAGGGTTACCAGCCCTCGCTCCCGGCATTTTAGTCGCCTTACGACACACATGGCTTACGGAGGAAGAATTCTGTTCCACTTCCCCATGGAGATAAGAGGAAATAAGAACAAGAACTAGTAAGAAAATAGAAGAAATAACAGAGGGTGTGTATATATATGCTTGTACATGAATGTGTAGTGTGACCTAAGTGTAAGTAGAAGTAGCAAGATGTACCTGAAATCTTGCATGTTTATGAGACAGAAAAGACAACAGCAATCCTACCATCATGTAAAACAATTACAGGCTTTCGTTTTACACTCACTTGGCAGGACGGTAGTACCTCCCTGGGCGGTTGCTATCTACCAACCTACTACCTAAGACTCTATCATATGCCTTTTCTAAATCCATAAATGCATTGAAAACTTCTCTACCTTTATCTAAATACTGTTCACATATATGCTTCACTATAAATATTATTACTATCTATAATGTATTACTTATTATAATGTATTACTTATTACTATCTATAAATATATTAAACAACCATGGTGACATTACACCGCCCTGTCTAAGACCTACTTTTACCGGGAAGTAATCTCCCTCTCTCCTACACACCCTAACTTGAGCCTCACTATCCTCATAAAAACTCTTTACAGCATTCAGTAACTTACTACCTATTCCATACACTTAAAACATTTGCCACATTGCTCCCCTATCCACTCTATCATATGCCTTTTCTAAATCCATAAATGCAATGAAAACTTCCCTACCTTTATCTAAATACTGTTCACATATATGCTTCAATGTAAACACTTGATCTACACATCCCCTACCCACTCTAAAGCCTCCTTGCTCATCTGCAATCCTACTCTCTGTCTTACCTCTAATTCTTTCAATAATAACCCGACCGTACACTTTACCTGGTATGTTCAGTAAACTTTTTTTTTTTTTTTTTTCAACAAGTCGGCCGTCTCCCACCGAGGCAGGGTGACCCAAAAAGAAAGAAAATCCCAAAAAAGAAAATACTTTCATCATCATTCAACACTTTCACCACACTCATACATAATCACTGTCTTTGCAGAGGAGCTCAGATACGACAGCTGAGAAAAGTCCCTCCCAGCTGTCACTATCTCAGACCCTCCTTTAAAGTGCAGGCATTGTACTTCCCATATCCAGGACTCAAGTCCAACTAAATCAATTAACTGGTTTCCTGAATCCTTCACAAAATGTTACCCTGCTAACACTCCAACAGATCGTCATGTCCAAAACCATTCGTCTCCATTCACTCCTATCTAACACGCTCACACATGCTTGCTGGAAGTCCAAGCCCTCGCCCACAAAACCTCCTTTACCCCTTCCCTCCAACCTTTCTAGGACGACCCTACCCCGCCTTCCTTCCCTACAGATTTATACGCTCCAAGTCATTCTACTTTGATCCATTCTCTCTAAATGACCAAACCACCTCAACAACCCTCTTCAGCCCTCTGACAAATAGTTTTAGTAACTCCACACCTTCTCCTAATTTCCACATTCCGAATTTTCTGCATAATATTTACACCACACATTGCCCTTAGACAGGACATCTCCACTGCCTCCAGCCTCCTCTTCGCTGCAGCATTTGCAACCTATGCTTCACACCCATATAAGAGTGTTGGTACCACTATACTTTCGTACATTCCCTTCTTTGCCTCCATGGATAACGTTTTGTCTCCACAGATACCTCAATGCACCACTCACCTTTTTTCCTTCATCAATTCTATGGTTAACCTCATCCTTCATAAACCCATCCGCTGACACATCAACTCCCAAATATCTGAAAACATTTACTTCTTCCATAATCCCTCTCTCCAATGTGATATCCAATTTTTCTTTATTTAAATCGTTTGATACCTCATCACCTTACTCTTATCTATGTTCACTTTAACTTCTACCTTACACACTCTCCCAAACTCGTCCACTAAGCTTTGCAACTTTTCTTTAGATTCTCCCATAAGCACAGTATCATCAGCAAAAGTAACTGTGTCAACTCCCATTTTGCATTTAATTCTCCATAATTTAATCCCACCCTCTCCCCAACACCCTAGCATTTACTTCTTTACAACCCCATCTATAAATATATTAAACAACCATGGTGACATTACACATCCCTGTCTAAGACCTACTTTTACCGGAAGTAATCTCCCTCTCTCCTACACACCCTAACCTGAGCCTCACTATCCTCATAAAAACTTTACAGCCTTCAGTAACTTACTACCTATTCCATACACTTGCAACATTGCTCCCTATCCACTCTATCATATGCCTTTTCTAAATCCATAAATGCAATGAAAACTTCCCTACCTTTATCTAAATACTGTTCACATATATGCTTCACTGTAAACACTTGATCTACATATCCCTACCCACTCTAAAGCCTCCTTGCTCATCTGCAATCCTACTCTCTGTCTTACCTCTAATTCTTTCAATAATAATCCTGCCATACACTTTACCTGGTATACTCAGTAAACTTCTTTCTTCTTTCAACACGTCGGCCGTTTCCCACTGAGGCAGGGTGGCCCAAAAGGAAAAATGAAAGTTTCTCCTTTTACATTTAGTAATATATACAGGAGAAGGGGTTACTAGCCCTTGCTCCCGGCATTTTAGTCGCCTCTTACGACACGCATGGCTTACGGAGGAAGAATTCTATTCCACTTCCACATGGAGATAAGAGGAAATAAGAACAAGAACTAGTAAGAAATTAGAAGAAACCCAGAGGGGTGTGTATATATATGCTTGTACATGAATGTGTAGTTTGACCTAAGTGTAAGTAGAAGTAGCAAGATGTACCTGAAATCTTGCATGTTTATGAGACAGAAAAGACACCAGCAATCCTACCATCATGTAAAACAATTACAGACTTTCGTTTTGCACTCACTTGGCAAGACGGTAGTACCTCCTGGGCGGTTGCTGTCTACCAACCTACTACCTGTAAACCAACCTACTACCTGTAACCAACCTACTACCTAAATCCATAAATGCAATAAAAACTTCTTACCTTTATCTAAGTACTGTTCACATATATGCTTCACTGTAAACACTTGATCTACATATACCCTACCCACTCTAAAGCCTCCTTGCTCATCTGCAATCCTACTCTCTGTCTTACCTCTAATTCTTTCAATAATAACCCTGCCATACACTACCTGGTATACTCAGTAAACTTTTTCCCCCTATAATTTTTACACTCTCTTTTATCCCCTTCCTTTATATAAAGGAACTATACATGCTCTCTGCCAATCCCTAGGTACCTTCCCTCTTTCATACATTTATTAAACAAAAATAACAACCACTCCAGCACTATATCCCCCTGCTTTTAACATTTCTGTCATGATTCCGTCAATTCCAGCTGCTTTACCCCTTTCATTCTACGTAATGCCTCACGCACCTCCCCACACTCACATCCTGCTCTTCTTCCCTCCTAAACGATGTTGTACCTCCCTGGCCAGTACATGAAATTACCGCCTCCTCTTTTCATCGACATTTAAAAGTTCCTCAAAATATTCCCGCTATCTACCAAACTCCCTACTCTGTTTTTAACTGACAAATCCATTCGTTCCCTAGGCTTTCTTACCTTGTTTATCTCACTCCAAAATTTTTCTTGTTTTCAGCAAAATTTCTTGACAGAGCCTCTCCCATTCTTTCATCCGCTCTTCTTTTGCACTCTCTCACCACTCTTTTCACCTTTTTTACTCTCCATATACTCTGCTCTTCTATTAACACTTCTGTTTTGTAAAAATCTCTCATAAGCTACCTTTTTCTTTTATCACACCCTTTACTTCTTCATTCCACCACTCACTCCTCTTTCCTCCTGCACCCACCCTCCTATAGCCACAAACTTCTGCCCCACATTCTAATACTGCATTTTTAAAACTATCCCAACTCTCTTCAACCCCCACTACTCCTACTTGCACTAGCCCACCTTTCTGCCAATAGTTGCTTATATCTCACCCTAACTTCCTCCTCCCTTAGTTTATACACTTTTATCTCCTCTTACTTGCTGTTGCCATTTTCTTTTTGTCCCATCTACCTTTTACTCTAACTGTAGCTACAACCAAATAATGATCTGATATATCCGTTGCCCCTCTATAAACATGTACATCCTGAAGCCTACTCATCAACCTTTTATCCACCAATACATAATCCAACAAACTACTTTCCTTACGTGCTATATCATACCTTGTATATTTATTTATCCTCTTTTCATAAAATATGTATTACTTATTACCAAACCTCTTTCTACACATAGCTCAATTAATGGTTCCCATTTACATTTACCCCTGGCACCCCAAATTTACCTACTACTCCCTCCACAACATTTTTACCCACTTTAGCATTAAGATCCCCAACCACAATTACTCTCTCACTTGGTTCAAAACTCCCACACACTCACTCAACATTTCCCAAAATCTCTCTCTCCTCTACACTTCTCTCTTCTCCAGGTGCATAAACACTTACTATAACCCACTTTTCACATCCAACCTTTATTTTACTCCACATAATCCTTGAATTTATACATTTATATTCCTTCTTTACCTGCCATAACTGATTATTCAACATTATTGCCACTCCTTCTTTAGCTCTAACTCTATTTGAAACCCTGATCTAATCCCATTTATTTCTCCCCACTGAAACTCTCCTACCCTTCAGCTTTGTCTCACTTAAAGCCAGGACATCCAGCTTCTTTTCATTCATAACATCTACAATCATCTCTTTCTTATCATTCGCACAACATCCACGCACATTCAAACATCCCACTTTGACGGTTTTCTTTTTCTTCTTCTTTTTTAGTAAGTTACAGGAAAAGCTGGTTACTAGCCCATTGTTCCGGGCATTTTAGTTGACTTTTACAACACGTATGGCTTACGGAGAAAGATTCTTATTCCACTTCCACATGGAAATGAAAGGAAAAGCAATAAGAACAAGAACTATTAAGATAAAATCAAAGAAAAACTCAGATGAGTGTGTATACATAAACGGTACATGTTTCGTAGTGTGACCTAAGTGTAAGTAGAAGTAGCAAGAGTACCTGAAATCTTGCATGTTTATGAGACAGAAAAGACACCAGCAATCCTACCATCATTAAACAGTTTCAGGTTTCTGTTTCACAGTCACCTGGCAGGATGGTAGTACCTCCTGTGTGGTTGCTGTCTACCAACCTACTACCTACTTATTCCCCTATAATTTTTACAGTCTCTTTTATCCCCTTCCCTTTATATAAAGGAACCATACATGCTCTCTGCCAATCCCTGTCTAGATATTGTTTATGAACTAATGTCCTGTGTTTAGGTGATTGGTATATTTATGAAATTTTTAGATATTTAACAACTAATTTTTTTGTGGTTTCAGAGCTACAGCTAACAGTGGTCCATTTAATCACAAATTACACATCATATACCTCATGAATGATGTCCTACATCATTGGTAAGTGAAAACCTTCTGGTATTAGAATGTAATCATTAAATTGTTTTACTGTCAATGTGATGTAAATTTGGCATATCTTAGTACAGTGGACCCCGGATTACGTCATTATTTCATTCCAGAATGCTGTTCAAGTGCGTTACTGAACGAATTTGTTCCCATAAGGAATAATGTAAATTAGATTAGTCCTTTTAGACCCCCAAAAATACACTTGCATAATTGTTTGAGTTTGGAGCAGTACGTAATCCGGGGTCCACTGTATAACATCATTAGCACCCAACAATGATTTTTGATACATATATTCCAGCTGATGGATCTGTTTATAGTCAGATGCTGTTACATTAAATTTGAGTCTACATATTATTGAATTTCTTGTACAGCATTATCATGTATACAATATTTGAAATACATTTCTTACTCGTACTTAAATTTTGACATGTGCACTGGGTGCCTTGGTATAGATAGGGATCCATGAATGATGTAGTAAATTTGCGGGCAGTTGGTATGAACATGTTGCAAATTGTTGGGTTGTGAGAATATCCAAGCAGCAAAATAAGTTTGTCTTAATACAATCATTAAGCAAGCTTGCAAGAAAATAAACAAAGAATTTGATAAACTCATATACTGGGAAGAAAAAATAGGGTATTCAAAGCAATACTGTAAAAACAAAAAGTTGTTTACTATTTCTATAACAAATTAGGCCATTCATGTCTCCAGTAAAGACACCTTTGCATTGCTCTCCCAAAACTGTATAAAGTTACACTACATGAAGCAATTTTTATGTAAATACAATTAATAAAAGTCCTGACAAAATTACTTGGAAAACTTGGAAGCATCAAATTACTTACAAAACCTTATTAGTATATACCATGGATTTTTCATCCCTGTGACCCAGGTTGGGTCTAAGCGTTAGTATTTGGAGAGGCACTGCTCCTGCCCTCATCCATGCCTACCTATAGTTGCTTTATGGGAGCATTGCATGCCTTCATCAGTTTAAGATTTTTGCTCTTCTTCACCCTATATCATCTGGCTGCTAATAATGGTATCCAAGAGAAGTACTAGCGATACTGTAGGTGCCATGAAGAACAAGCACTAAGCGTGATGCTACTGAAGAAAGTGGAAATTTTAGATATTCTACAAAGGGTGCCATGTGATGCAGACTCCCGTACTTTATATCTTAAGAGAAACCACCAGCTGCAATTGAGACAATGAGGAGAAAAT
This sequence comes from Cherax destructor, assembly GCA_009830355.1. Classification (NCBI taxonomy): domain Eukaryota; kingdom Metazoa; phylum Arthropoda; class Malacostraca; order Decapoda; family Parastacidae; genus Cherax; species Cherax destructor. Next base: position 10,485 of record WNWK01057691.1, read on the forward strand.
AAGAGCTGGCAGTGAGTAAGCAATGACATGCGAAAAAATGTCTGTACACTAATTCCCCTTTAACCCTTTTGGGGGCCAAAAAACCCCCTCCCAAACTCGTTCCCGGGGCTACCCGGGGGGCATTCCCGGGGCGACGCCCCGCGGGCCCCGTTTTGACCAGCCCTCCCGGTGGATCGGGCCTATC
>WNWK01057692.1:0-10668 GCA_009830355.1 Cherax destructor
GGACAAGTTCATCAACACTTGGACTGTCATCTACATAAAATGAAACACTCAAATACTTTTAAACTGCTAAATAAGTAAAAAAAAATATTGTACTAAGTATAATTTCATAGTGAAACATAAAAGGATTTCCAAAATTATTCTTAATTAGCCTCTCCTGGGTGGGGGAGCTGTGTGGCAGCTTGGTCTCGTCTAGCTGGTGTACGGTCGTGGCTGTCTTGGTGGGTGTAATTACTGGAGGTGACACACATAAGAACATTAGTAAGGCCTCACCTAGATTACGCAGCTCAGTTCTGGTCTCCATATTACAGAATGGACATAAATTCGTTAGAAAACATTCAGCGTAGAATGACTAAATTAATACATAGCATTAGAAATCTTCCTTACGAAGAAAGATTGAAGACCCTAAAATTACATTCACTTGTAAGACGTAGAATGAGGGGAGACATGATCGAGGTATACAAGTGGAAAATGGGTATTAACAAAGGGGATATAAATAAGGTCTTGAGGATATCTCTCCAAGAGAGAACCCGCAATAATGGATTCAAGTTAGATAAGTTTAGATTTAGAAAGGATATAGGAAAGTATTGGTTTGGAAATAGGGTAGTTGATGAGAAAAGTCTGCCTAGTAGGGTTATTGAAGCTAGGACCTTGGGTAGTTTCAAATTTAGGTTGGATAAATTCATGAGTGAGAGGAATTGGATTTGAGTGGGACTCGTGCATGAGTGGGTAGAATTGTCAAAGCTTATTTCTTGGGTAGCATTGAAAATTGGGTTGAGCAAATATTCTGTTAGTGGGACGGATTGTGAAGGACCTGCCTAGTATGGGCCAACAGGCCTGCTGCAGTGTTCCTCCTTTCTTATGTTCTTATTATGTTCTTATGAGTGGAACAGTCTGCCTAGTAGGGTTATTGAAGCTTAGGACCTTGGGTAGTTTCAAATTTAGGTTGATAAATTCATGAGTAGAGGGTTTGGGGTTTGAGTGGGACTGCGCATGAGTGGGTAGAATTGTCAAAGCTTATTTCTTGGGTAGCATTGAAAATTGGGTTGAGCAAATATTCTGTTAGTGGGACGGTTTGTGAAGGACCTGCCTAGTATGGGCCAACAGGCCTGCTGCAGTGTTCCTCCTTTCTTATGTTCTTATGTTCTTATGATTCTCCTTTGTATGGACTGATGAAGCCACTGTGTGGCGAAACGTTTCCTCAATAAAGATACCCAAGTGTTGCATATGTGTCTAATTTACAGACAGAGGGTTTGCTTTCCTGGGGCTGGGATGGAGGATATTGTTAGCCGTCTGGACGACATCATGAGAGGTAATGGGAGCAATCCTATTATCTGTCTTAGTGCTGGAGGCAACGATGTTGGCAGACGTAGGAGTGAGGACCTGACTAGCAGGTTTAGGTCAGCAATAGACATAATTAGGAAGAAGGGTGGGAACCCTGTCATATGTGGTATTTTGCCAAGGAGAGGAGTTGGAGATGAATGGCTGTCCAGGGCAATTGGTGTCAATTGTTGGCTGGACAAACACTGTAAGGATAATGCAGTACCATTCATTTGCAACTGGGACCACTTCTATGGCCGAAATGACATGTATGCCAGGGATGGGGTTCACTTATCCAGGGCAGGTGTGGATTTTCTTGCTAGCTCAGTTGAGGGTGTTGTTAGGACTTTAAACTAGGATTAGTTAGAGGTATGAGTTTAGAAATGGAAAATACTGAATGTCGAAATAAGAACATAAGAAAGGAGGAACACTGCAGCAGGCCTGTTGGCCCATACTAGGCAGGTCCTTCACAATCCGTCCCACTAACAGAATATTTGCTCAACCCAATTTTCAATGCTACCCAAGAAATAAGCTTTGACAATTAAGAACATAAGAACATAAGAAAGGAGGAACACTGCAGCAGGCCTGTTGGCCCATACTAGGCAGGTCCTTCACAATCCGTCCCACTAACAGAATATTTGCTCAACCCAATTTTCAATGCTACCCAAGAAATAAGCTTTGACAATTCTCCCACTCATGGAGTCCCACTCAAATCCAATCCCTCTCACTCATGAATTTATCCAACCTAAATTTGAAACTACCCAAGGTCCTAGCTTCAATAACCCTACTAGGCAGACTGTTCCACACCCACTACCCTATTTCCAAACCAATACTTTCCTATATCCTTTCTAAATCTAAACTTATCTAACTTGAATCCATTATTGCGGGTTCTCTCCTGGAGAGATATCCTCAAGACCTTATTTATATCCCCTTTGTTAATACCTATTTTCCACTTGTATACCTCGATCATGTCTCCCTCATTCTACGTCTTACAAGTGAATGTAATTTTAGGGTCTTCAATGTAGATGAATGGTTCAGAGAACCGACAAGTTGTTAAATGGTATCAACCACTAGTCGAAGTAAGTCCTTGTCCAAAGGTTTGGACAAATGTTGAAGAATCCCTTTGTATCAAGATCCCAAGAAGTTGCTGTGTCAGACATTCATCTACATCCTGTCTGACACAGCAACTTTTTGGGAAAAAAGGGTCTTCAAATTGTCAAACTTTTGGACAAGGATTCTTCACTGTTTCCCTACCCCTCCTCCTGCTTCATCTCACCTGATTACAGCATATAAGCCACCTCTACGGCTTTGTGCTACACTTCTAACAAGATTGATGGACTGAACACATCGACTCCAGGCCGAGGGACTGATAACCTCAAACTCCTCCTCTCCTTACACCTTTCTACTTTGTATTGGACTGATGAAGCCACTGTGTGGCGAAACGTTTCCTCAATAAAGATACCCAAGTGTTGCATATGTGTCTAATTTAACAGGGTCTTCAATCTTTCTTCGTAAGGAAGATTTCTAATGCTATGTATTAATTTAGTCATTCTACGCTGAATGTTTTCTAACAATTTATGTCCATTCTGTAATATGGAGACCAGAACTGAGCTGCGTAATCTAGGTGAGGCCTTACAAATGATGTATAAAGCTGTAATATAACCTCTGGACTTCTGTTGCTAACACTTCTTGATATAAATCCCAGTAATCTATTTGCCTTATTACGTACGCTTAGGCATTGCTGTCTTGGTTTAAGGTTGCTGCTTACCATCACCCCCAAGTCCTTCTCGCAATCTGTATGGCTAAGTTTACGTTCTTAATGAGTGGAACAGTCTGCCTAGTAGGGTTATTGAAGCTAGGACCTTGGGTAGTTTTAAATTTAGGTTGGATAAATTCATGAGTGAGAGGGGTTGGATTTGAGTGGGAATTGCACATGAGTAAATAAAATTATCAAATCTTATTTCTTGGGTAGCATTGAAAGTTGGGTTGAACAAGTGTTCTGTTGGTGGGATGGAATGTGAAGGACCTGCCTAGTATGGGCCAACAGGCCTGCTGCAGTGTTCCTCCTTTCTTATGTTCTTATGTTCTTATACCATGAGCTGCCACCTTTCTTAAGAGTCTCTTGTGAGGTACTCTATCGAAGGCCTTACTGAAATCCAAGTAAACTATATCATATTCTTTATCACTGTCTACTGCCTCAAATGTTTTATTGAAAAACGTCAGTAAATTTGTCAGGCAGGAACGACCTCTCGTAAACCCATGCTGAGATTCATTAATCAAATTATGTTCTTCAAGGTGACTTCTGATAATATCAGCTATAATTGATTCTAATAATTTGCCTACTATAGACGTGAGGCTTATTGGACGGTAATTTGATGGAATGGACTTATCCCCTGATTTGAATATAGGAACTACATTAGCTATCTTCCACATCTCTGGCACAACACCAGTTAGGATGGACGTATTAAACACATTCGTTAATGGCTGACTAAGTTCCATTTTGGAAAACAACTCGTCGGGTCCCGGGGACTTATTTTGCTTCAGTTTATCTATCTGTTTGATAACCATATCCCTCGTGACAGTAATATTAGTTAATTTGAATTCTTCAGGAACTGAATAATTGTTAATTTCTGGAATCTCATTTACGTCTTCTTGTGTAAAGACTGACAAAAAATAGTCATTAAATAGAGAACACATTTCCAGTTCGTTATCCGTCAGCTGTCCATTCCCAATTTTCAGAGTCCTACCTTTTCCCTCACCTTCGTCCTGTACACTTGAAAGAACCCTTTTGGATTAGTCTTTGATTCATTAGCAACCTTAATCTCATAGTCACGTTTAGCCTTTCTAATCCCTTTTTACTTCTCTTTTCAACTGAACATATTGGTCACTAAGGTTAACATCTCCTCTTTTGATGCGCCTATAAATTCCTCTTTTCTCCCTAATAGATGTTTTAGCCTCCTGTTAATCCATTTGGGATCGTTATTGTTTGACCTAAATTCTCTCTGGGAATAAACATACTCTGTGCACGTTGTACATTATTAAGAAAAAATCATAAACGCAGATCCCATCGTAATCGTTAGCTAGATTACCCCATTCGAGATTAGACAGGTGTTCCCTAAGTCCAATATAATCGGCAGAACGAAAATCAGGAACTTTTACCGATTATCCCTATTCTCGTACTCCCATGTAATAATAAAAGTAATGGATTTGTGATCACTGCTCCAAGCTCTTCAGTGATCTCCAGATTATTTACAAGAGTTTCTTTATTTGACAAGACTAGGTCGAGCAAATTATTACCTCTGGTAGGCTCCGTCACACACTGCTTCAGAAAACAGTCCTGAACTACTTCCATAAAGTCACTGGACTCCCGATTACCGGTCAAAGAAGTCCAGTCAATTTGACTAAAGTTAAAATCCCTACTATCACTACGTTATTGTGCCTAGAAGCCCTAACAATTTCGTCCCAAAGAAGTCTCCCTCTATCGTGATCCAAGCCTGGAGGTCGGTATATTACACCTAGAATCAGTTTTCTTGACCTTCTAGAAACTCTACCCAAACAGATTCTGTTAATGATCCATCTATTTTTATGCCTGTTTTTATGCAGCAATTTATATTTTCTCGTACATACAATGCAACTCCACCCCTTTCCCATTATATCTATCTACATGGAACAACTTAAACCCTGAATATGACACTCAGCAATCATATCCCGACTCTTGGTATTATACCATGTTTCAGTTATTGCAATGACATCAAAGTTCCCAGCACATGCTACCAAACGTAATTCGTTAATTTTATTTCTGGCGCTTCGACAGTTAGTATAAAATACATTGATATGTATCTTCTTGTGAACCTTTTTCAGCTTTTGTTTTACACAATTTCTGTTACTATCATTACCCTGTGTCACTCGATTACTGTTATTGTTATGATTTATGATATCAAAGCCTGAATCAATATTTTGGCCCTCATTATTTACCATTCCTAAACCCATACCTCTAACTAATCCTAGTTTAAAGCCCTAACAACATCCTCAACTGAGCTAGCGAGAAATCCTACACCTTCCCTGGATAAGTGAACCCCATCCCTGGCATACATGTCATTTCGGCCATAGAAGTGGTCCCAGTTGTCAATGAATGGGACTGCATTATCCTTACAGTGTTTGTCCAGCCAGCAATTTATACCAATCGCTCTGGACAGCCATTCATTTCCAACACCCCTTCTTGGCAAAATGCCACATATAACAGGGCTCCCTCCCCTCTTCCTAATGATGTCTATTGCTGCCTTATACCTACTAACTAAATCCTCACTTCTACGCTTGGATACATCATTGCCTCCAGCACTGAGGCAGATAATAGGATTGATCCCATTACCATGCATGATGTTGTCAAGCCGGCTAACAATGTCTTCCATCCCAGCCCCAGGAAATCAAACCCTCTGTCTCCTACTCCTATCTGTCAAGCAGAAGGCCCTATCCATATATCTAACTTGGCTATCCCCAACAACAACAATGTTTTTACCTTCCTTGGTACAGTTCGTCGTGACGTTCCCAGTAGTCGATTCACATTCGTCTGGTAGCACAGAAAAGGAGTTCGAAGTTTCCACAGCAGTCTCTTTCTTCTTCGTCGTTACTACCTCTCCATTTGTCTTCTTGATCTTCAACTTCGTCCCATGCTGTCCGGCCACTGCCCAGGTTCCCTTCTTGACCTGAGGACTCACAACAGGAGGACTACTACGAATCCTCTTGTTTTCCTCCGTCAATCGCCGTATCTCAAGCTTCGCTACCCTCAATTCCTCTTTAAGCTGCTGGTAAAGTTGCTCATAAGAACATAAGAACATAAGAAACATAAGAAAGGAGGAACACTGCAGCAGGCCTGTTGGCCCATACTAGGCAGGTCCTTCACATTCCATCCCACTAACAGAATATTTGTTCAACCTAATTTTCAATGCTATCCAAGAAATAAGCTTTGATAATTTTATTTACTCATGTGCAATTCCCACTCAAATCCAACCCCTTTCACTCATGAATTTATCCAACCTAAATTTAAAACTACCCAAGGTCCTTGCTTCAATAACCTTACTAGGCAGACTGTTCCACTCATCAACTACCCTATTTCCAAACCAATACTTTCCTATATCCTTTCTAAATCTAAACTTATCTAACTTGAATCCATTATTGCGGGTTCTCTCTTGGAGAGATACCCTCAAGACCTTATTTATATCCCCTTTGTTAATACCCATTTTCCACTTGTACACCTCGATCATGTCTCCCCTCATTCTACGTCTTACAAGTGAATGTAATTTAAGGGTCTTCAATCTTTCTTCGTAAGGAAGATTTCTAATGCTATGTATTAATTTAGTCATTCTACGCTGAATGTTTTCTAACGAATTTATGTCCATTCTGAAATATGGAGACCAGAACTGAGCTGCGTAATCTAGGTGAGGCCTTACTAATGATGTATAAAGCTGTAATATAACCTCTGGACTTCTGTTGCTAACACTTCTTGATATAAATCCCAGTAATCTATTTGCCTTATTACGTACGCTTAGGCATTGCTGTCTTGGTTTAAGGTTGCTGCTTACTATCACCCCCAAGTCCTTCTCACAATCTGTATGGCTAAGTTCTACGTTATTTAACTTATAAGTGCTTGGGTTATGGCCACTCCCGAGCTTTAGAACTTTGCATTTATCTACATTGAACTGCATCTGCCATTTTTCTGACCAGGAATTGAGTTTGTCTAAATCCTCTTGTAGTTCACTGACATCTACGTCTGAATCGATTATCCTACCTATCTTCGTGTCATCAGCGAATTTGCTCATATCACTAGAAATTCCCTCGTCAAGGTCATTTATATATATTATAAACAACAACGGGCCCAAAACCGATCCCTGAGGAACGCCACTTGTTACAGATCCCCACTCCGATTTAACCCCATTTATGCACACCCTCTGCTTCCTATCGGTGAGCCATGACTCGATTCATGACAACACTTTTCCTCCAATGCCATGAGCAGCCACTTTCTTTAACAGTCTCTGATGTGGTACTCTATCAAAAGCCTTACTAAAATCCAAATAAACAATATCGAATTCTTTATCATTATCAACTGCCTCAAAAGCCTTACTGAAAAAAGTTAATAAATTAGTTAGGCAGGAACGGCCCCTGGTGAATCCATGCTGAGTATCATTAATCAAATTATGCCTATCGAGATGGCTTCTTATGTTATCAGCTATAATCGACTCTAGTAATTTGCATACAATTGATGTTAGACTTATTGGGCGGTAATTTGATGGTAACGACTTGTCCCCTGCTTTAAAAATAGGAATTACATTAGCCATCTTCCATGTATCCGGCACTACACCTGTTTGAAGAGATAGGTTAAAAATGTTAGTTAAGGGTTCACAGAGTTCTATTTTGCATTCCTTAAGAACCCTTGAAAAAAGCTCATCAGGGCCTGGCGATTTATTTTGCTTCAAACGGTCTATCTGTTTGATAACCATTTTGCTAGTGACTGTGATACTACATAATTTATCTTCTTCAGGCCCACTAAAATACCTAATTCTTGGGATATTATTAGTGTCTTCCTGAGTGAAAACCGAGAGAAAATAATTATTAAAAATAGAGCACATTTCATTCTCTTTGTCAGTAAGATACCCATAATTATTTTTAAGGGGACCTATCTTATCTCTAACTTTTGTTCTATACACCTGGAAAAAACTTTTTGGGTTAGTTTTCGAATCCCTAGCAACTTTAATTTCGTAGTCCCGCTTAGCTTTTCTTATCCCCTTTTTAACGTCCCTCTTAATGTCAATATACTGATTCGTAAGATGACCCTCACCTCTTTTGATAAGCCTATAAATTCCTTTCTTCTGCCCTAAAAGATATTTGAGCCTATTATTCATCCATTTTGGGTCATTTCTATTCGATCTAATTTCTTTATATGGGATAAATGTTCTTTGGGCAGCATGTATAGTGTTCAGAAAACTGTCATATTGATAGCTCTCTTCATTACCCCAGTCCACAGATGATAAGTGTTCTCTAAGTCCATTGTAATCTGCTAAGCGAAAATCTGGGACCGTTACTGAGTTATTCCTACTATGAAACTTCCATTCAATGCCAAAGGTAATTGATTTGTGGTCGCTTGCGCCGAGTTCCTCTGTAATTTCTAAATTATTAACAAGGGTTTCCTTGTTTGCCAGAACTAAGTCAAGCAGATTATTTCCCCTTGTAGGTTCTGTCACAAACTGCTTCAAAAAACAATCTTTAACTACTTCTAAGAAATCGTTAGATTCTAAATTCCCAGTCAAAAAATTCCAATCAATTTGACTAAAGTTGAAGTCACCCAGAATAACTACGTTATCGTGCATTGTGGCCTTAACAATTTCCTCCCATAGTAGTCTCCCTTGGTCCCTATCTAAGTTTGGGGACGGTATATCACACCTAAAATCAATTTTTCATGCCCCTCTGAAAATTCTATCCAGACAGACTCTGTATGTGTTAATTCAGACTTTATACCCATTTTTATACAACAATTTAAATGATCACGGACATAGAGTGCCACCCCACCCCCCTTCCCGATACTTCTGTTGGTAGCATTTATATGGGCTGGGCAGATGTGTTTATTAGTGGGTTTCGGTTTGCGAAAGACCTGCATAGTATGGGATGGTAGGCCCACTGCAGTGTCCATAATTTCTTATGTTCATATATTCTCTCTGTTATTTAGTCACAAACAAGACTAGACTTGCAAGAATGGGTTCAAGTTTAAAATATTAAAAATTAGAAAAAAATATTACAGAGCACTGGCTTGGTAATAGAGTTGTGGGTTAGTTGAAAATACTTCTCACTAGCGTCATTGAGTCGATAACCATTGGTAGCTTAATGAATAGGTTAGAAAATTAATCCAGTGAGTGTGATTTGAAAATGCCTAGCACTGGCCAGTAGGTCAACTGGAGTGTTCCTCCTTTTGTTAAGAGTGGGGTTGAGTTTGACGTGCCTAGGATAGGCCCGTAGGTCTACTGCAGTGCTTTTCCTTTCGTTTGTTCTTTAGGATGGGTGCGAGTTGGTTGACCTGCCAATCATGCTCCATTAGACCTGCTTCAGTGTTCCTCCATTCCTATGTTATGAGTGGGTGTGAGTTAGACATGCCAAACATGGGCCAGTAGGTTTGCTGCAGTGTTAGTGGGTCGCATTTCTGAAGGACCTGCCTAGTATGGGCCAACAGGTCTACTGCAGTGTTCCTCCTTTCTTATGTTCAACTCTGCTGTTGTCATCACTAAACAATTTTTTACCTCAATTATCTCACCTACTTAGTTGCCGCACTTCTCATTAATGGTAAGTTCATATTCTTTTTATTTTTTATATTTATATATTCTTAACATTTTCATTAGTAAATTTACTAAGGAGAATATAAATATCAGAACAAGAGTTCATAATGGTCAGGTGCAATTAAGTTGAGCAAGTGAGGTGTCAAGTTATCACCTGACCTCTGATTCTTTATATACAACACAACTCTGCTCCTGTCATCAGTCAATCAGCTCTCCTCGTGTCATCACTCAAGGAATTTTTACCTCTACTAACGCGCATACTTAGCTTCCGCACTTCTCAATCATGGTAAGTTAACATTCTTTATAATTTGTTTGTATTTTCCTATATATTCTTGCAACAGGCCTACTACTCAGAAGTCACTTAGGTACAGTACAGTAAAATCCTAAACTGAATGCCTCCTTTTCAGAACAAGAGTTCATAACTGTCAGGTGCAAATAAGTTTAGCAAGTGAGGTGAAGGTATGACCTGTCAAGTTGTCACCTGACCTCTGGCCCTTTATATACAACACAACTCTGCTCATGTCATTACTCAATCAGCTCTTCTCGTGTCATCACTAAAGGAACTTTTACCTCTACTAGCTCGCATACTTAGCTTCCGCTCTTTTCAATCATGGTAAGTTTACATTCTTTATAATTTGTTTGCATTTTCCTATATATTCCTACAACACTCTTACTGCTCAGAAGTCACTTAGGTACAGTACAGTCCTAAACTGAATGCGTCATTTTCCCACACTTCCAGAGGACCCATTATTTACCACTGTAATCTTACAACTAACGAGCACACGATGTATATTGATTTATGGTGCCCTGTGGCCTGGTGGCAACACCTCGCTTCACACATTGAGGGTCCGGGTTCGATTCCCGGCGAAGAGATGGAATCATTGGACATAAGAAACGAGGAGCACAGCAGCAGGCCTGTTGGCCTATACTAGGCAGGTCCTTCACATTCCATACCACTAATAGAATATTTGCCCAACCCAATTTTCAATGCTACCTAAGAAATTAGCTTTGATAAGTCTACTCATGTGCAAGT
>WNWK01057693.1:0-10667 GCA_009830355.1 Cherax destructor
AAACCTCGTCTTAAAACTATGTATGGTTCCTGCCTCCACTACGTCACTTTCTAGGCTATTCCACTCCCTGACAACTCTATGACTGAAGAAATACTTCCTAACATCCCTTTGACTCATAGGAGTCTTCAACTTCCAACTGTGACCCCTTGTTTCTGTGTCCCATCTCTGGAACATCTTGTCTCTGTCCACCTTATCTATTCCTCTCAGTATTTTATATGTCGTTATCATGTCTCCCCTAACTCTCCTGTCCTCTAGTGTCGTCAGGCCGATTTCCCTTAACCTTTCTTAGTAGGACAATCCCTTAGCTCTGGGACTAGTCTTGTTGCAAACCTCTGCACTTTCTCTAATTTCCTGACGTGCTTGACCAGGTGTGGGTTCCAAACTGGTGCTGCATACTCCAGTATGGGCCTGACGTATATGGTGTACAGAGTCTTGAATGATTCCTTAGTGAGGTATTGGAACGCTATTCTTAGGTTTGCCAGCCGCCCGTATGCTGCAGCAGTTATCTGATTGATGTGTGCCTCAGGAGATGTGCTCGGTATTATACTCACCCCAAGATCTTTTTCCTTGAGTGAGGTTTGCAGTCTTTGGCCACCTAGATTATACTCTGTCTGCGGTCTTCTTTGCCCTTCCCCGATCTTCATGACTTTACATTTGGCAGGGTTAAATTCAAGGAGCCATTTACTGGACCCTGCATGTAGCCTGTCTAGGTCTCTTTGTAGTCCTACTTGATCCTCAACTGATTTAATTCTTCTCATTAACTTCACATCATCTGCAAACAGGGACACTTCTGAGTCTATCCCTTCCGTTATGTCATTCACATATACCAAAAACAGTACAGGTCCTAGGACTGACCCTTGTGGAACCCCACTCGTCAAAGGTGCCCATTCTGACACCTCGTCACGTACCATGACTCGTTGTTGCCTCCCTGTCAGATATTCTCTGATCCATTGCAGTGCCTTTCCTGTTACGTGTGCTTGATCCTCTAGCTTTTGCATTAACCTCTTGTGAGGAACTCTGTCGAACGCCTTCTTGCAGTCCAAGAAAATGCAGTCTATCCACCCCTCTCTCTCGTGTCTTACTTCTGTTACCTTGTCATAAAACTCCAGTAGGTTTGTGACACAGGATTTTCCTTCCCTGAAACCGTGCTAGTTGTCGTTTATAAGCTTGTGTCTTTCTAGGTGCTCTGTCTTTCTGTGTGTGTGTGTGTGTGTGTGTGTGTGTGTGTGTGTGTGTGTGTGTGTGTGTGTGTGTGTGTGTGTGTAGGTAGTGTGTGTGTAGGTGTGTGTGTACTCACCTAATTGTGGTTGCAGGGGTCGAAACTCAGCTCCTGGCCACGCCTCTTCACTGATCTCTACTGGGTCCCTTCTCTCCCTGCTCCATGAGCTTTATCATACCTCGTCTTAACACTATGTATGGTTCCAGCCTCCACTACATCACTTGCTAGACTATTCCACTTCCTGACTACTCTATGGCTGAAGAAATACTTCCTAACATCCCTTTGACTCATCTGAGTCTTCAACTTCCAATTATGACCCCTTGTTTCTGTGTCCCCTCTCTGGAACATCCTGTCTCTATCCACCTTGTCTATTCCCCGCAGTATTTCGTATGTCGTTATCATGTCTTCCCTAACCCTCCTGTCCTCCAGTGTTGTCAGGCCGATTTCCCTTAACCTATCTTCGTATGACATTCCCCTTATCTCTGGAAGTAACCTTGTCGCAAACCTTTGCACTTTCTCTAATTTTTTGACGTGTTTGACCAGGTGTGGGTTCCAAACTGGTGATGGGTTCCAAACTGGTGCTGCATACTCTAGTATGGGCCTGACGTACACGGTGTACAGTGTCTTGAACGATTCCTTACTAAGGTATCGGAACGCTATTCTCACGTTTGCCAGTCGCCCGTATGCTGCAGCAGTTATCTGGTTGTGTGCTTCCGGAGACGTGCTTTTTGTTATACTCACCCCAAGATCTTTCTCCTTGAGCGAGGTTTGCAGTCTTTGGTCACCTAGCCTATACTCTGTCTGCGGTCTTCTTTGCCCTTCCCCGATCTTCATGACTTTGCATTTGGTGGGGTTAAATTCGAGAAGCCAGTTGCTGGACCAGGTGTCCAGCCTGTCCAGGTCTCTTTGAAGTCCTGCCTGATCCTCATCTGATTTAATTCTCCTCAATAACTTCACATCGTCTGCGAACAGAGACACTTCTGAGTCTATCCCGTCCGTCATGTCATTCACATATACTAAGAATAGCACTGGTAATAGGACTGACCCCTGTGGGACCCCGCTCGTCAAAGGTGCCCACTGTGATACCTCATCACGTACCATGACCCGTTGTTGCCTCCCTGTCAGGTATTCTCTGATCCATTGCAGTGCCCTTCCTGTTATACACGCCTGATCCTCTAACTTCTGCACTAATCCCTTATGAGGAACTGTGTCGAAGGCCTTCCTGTAGTCAAGAAAATGCAATCAACCCACCCCTCTCTCTCGTGTCTTACTTCTGTTACTTTGTCATAGAACTCCAGAAGGTTTGTGACACAGGATTTGCCTTCCATAAATCCGTTCTGGTTGTCGTTTATAATCCTGTGCCGTTCCAGGTGCTCCACCATGTGTGTGTGTGTGTGTGTGTGTGTGTGTGTGTGTGTGTGTGTGTGTGTGTGTGTGTGTGTGTGTGTGTGTGTGTGTCACAGGACGTGTTAGTGCACAAAATTCATCTTCATCTCATAATGTAAATACAGTTTGAGGCAGCATAATTCTTGACACACTCACCAACACACAACTTATTGACACACTTGACAGACTCACCATCACACAACTTACTGACTCACTTGACACACTCACCATCACACAACTTACTGACACACTTGACAGACTCACCATCACACAACTTACTGACACACTTGACACACTCACCATCACACAACTTACTGACACACTTGACAGACTCACCATCACACAACTTACTGACACTTGACAGACTCACCATCACACAACTTACTGACACACTTGACACTCACCATCACACAACTTACTGACACACTTGACACTCACCATCACACAACTTACTGACACTTGACACACTCACCATCACACAACTTACTGACACTTGACAGACTCACCATCACACAACTTACTGACACTTGACAGACTCACCATCACACAACTTACTGACACACTTGACAGACTCACCATCACACAACTTACTGACACACTTGACAGACTCACCATCACACAACTTACTGACACTTGACACACTCACCATCACACAACTTACTGACACACTTGACACACTCACCATCACACAACTTACTGACACACTTGACACACTCACCATCACACAACTTACTGACACACTTGACACACTCACCATCACACAACTTACTGACACTTGACACACTCACCATCACACAACTTACTGACACACTTGACAGACTCACCATCACACAACTTTCTGACACTTGACACTCTATTTAGTGTTTCTCTTAACCACAGGTTGCAAGACAAAATCCTGAAAGGAAAAGATATGAGACAAGAGACAGCTAAACAACCTCAGTACAATGTCAGAGACACAAGTGAGCTATTCAACACATTTATTAAGGAAACCTATCGCCATGAGTGAACAACTTGTTCACTGATAACACAGAGAAGCTAATTGAACAACTTCACTGATAACACAGAAGCCACGTGAACAACTTCACTGATAACACACAGAAGCCACGTGAACAACTTCACTGATAACACAGAAGCCACGTGAACAACTTCACTGATAACACAGAAGCCACGTGAACAACTTCACTGATAACACACAGAAGCCACGTGAACAACTTCACTGATAACACAGAAGCCACGTGAACAACTTCACTGATAACACAGAAGCCACGTGAACAACTTCACTGATAACACACAGAAGCCACGTGAACAACTTCACTGATAACACACAGAAGCCACGTGAACAACTTCACTGATAACACACAGAAGCCAGGTGAAGAACTTCACTGATAACACACAGAAGCCACGTGAACAACTTCACTGATAACATACAGAAGCCACGTGAACAACTTCACTGATAACACACAGAAGCCACGTGAACAACTTCACTGATAACACACACAAACCACGTGAACAACTTCACTGATAACACACACAAACCACGTGAACAACTTCACTGATAACACACAGAAGTGAACATCAACATATACACTGTTCGCATCTCTATATTAGCCTCTTGTGGCGAAACGTTTCCTTAATAAACGTTTCGATCAGCGTATACGTGTCTTACCTACATACCAGTTGCCCACAACAATACAACCACCAAGGCCAACAATAATACAACAGTAACAAGACTGACCATGTTTGGTGTTGATAGTTTTGTTGTTAGTGGTCTTGTTGTTGCTCCACCTCAAGAGGCCGGAGGTCTTCATCATTCTGGCTTGCCCATCAAACACTCTGCAACACAAAAAAAAACAATAATAATTTAACACAACTCAAGATTAGTAAACACTTATGTTAGCGGAGAGGAAAAATTGGCAGCACCATGGCTGGAATAATTCATAAATAACCCGTACTGAGGACACGAAACTTATAGAGAAGTTTTGGTTCATCTTGGACCACTGACAATCACAATGTTTCTGTCTTGGACCACTGACAATCACATTGTTTCTGTCTTGTACCACTGATAAGTGACACTGTGACACTTGTCAGTGGTCAAGACAGAGGGTTGTGTACATATGTAAGTATATATACTGTACAAGTGTATGTTCATTATCGTACTCTCCTCTTGACGTCTTCTTCACTACACACTCTTGGATAAGTTATCCTGACTCTCTCTGTATCTGTCAGTATCTGTCAGCTCAGACCAACAGATTTCAGCGCTAAAAGTGAGAAGCAAAACTGAGTAACTGAATATGACAAGAAAACACTGCTAACTTTTATTCCCACTATGTATTTATCCTATAGAATTGTGTTGCAACACATTGCTGACGTATGCAATTTTGCTGAATAAAAAGTAATTGTCACACACACACACACACACACATACAGCCGAAGAGAAGACCGAGGCAGGAGTATGATGAGGACAATAGAACTGCAATACAAATTCTGGTAAAAAGTGGCACAGAAGACCAAAGCGAAGCTAGTGATTGTAGGTGATTTCAATCACAAGGAAACAGTCTGGGAAACCGGGACACACATGGAGGGACAGAAACATGGAAAATAAAATTGATGAAAGCAGCAATGGAAAATTTCATGACTCAATTTGTCAAGGAAGCAACAGGAGTAAGGGCATTGGACGAACCAGCTTGACTAGACCTGGTTTTTACCTTAAGTGAATATGACATAGATGAAGGTGAATATGAGTTACCACTTAGAGCTAGTGACTACATGGTGCTGACTAGCTAAGGTGGTAGTGGAGAAAATAATAAAAAGAAACAAACAGTAAACCACATTATATAAGAGGAGACTATGCAAGGATGAGAGATTTTTTAAATGGAATCCAGTAAGAGAGGGAATCCAGTGGGACATGGAATCCAGAGGTACAGGGAATCCAGAGGGACAGGGAATCCAGAGGGACAGGGAATCCAGAGGGACAGGGAATCCAGAGGGACAGGGAATCCAGAAGGACAGGGAATCCATTGGGACAGGGAATCCAGTGAGAGAGGGAATCCAGTGGAAAAGAAATGACTGGACAAACTACCCAGAAAATGAGGGAGGACCTCGCCAGAAAATGCCTGGAGATAACAACAAGGTTCGTACCTAACAGGAGGTGTGAGAAGTCAAGATACGAGACCTTGGTTTAATCCAAGCTGCAGAGAAGCCAAAGGAAGGTGCAAACGAGCAGGGAAAAAGTACAGAACACAGATGACGGCAGAGAATAGGGAGACAAGCAGAATACCGAGGAATGAATAAGCAAGGACAATAAGAGAACCTGAACGTCAGTTTGAAAGTAACATAACAGCAAGAGCCCAATCACAGCCGAAACTACTACATAGACATACGAGGAAGATGACTCAAGGCTGAAGGAGGAGAGAGGGAAGGGAGTAGAGAGGGGAAAAGTGGGAGGGAGAGGGGGAAAGTGGGAGGGAGAGGGGGAAAGTGGGAGGGAGAGGGGGAAAGTGGGAGGGAGAGAGGGAAGGGAGTAGAGAGGGGAAAAGTGGGAGGGAGAGAGGTGAACTCATAGAAAACGTTAGAGAAATTTGCGAAGGGTTAGACAGATGTAAGGAGGTATTCACTGGGGAAACAAGGATGGTGCCACAATGCAGGGTTGAATAGGCTAAATCAGCATATAGTATATTAGATAACATTCATGTATCAATGTAGGAATTAATGAATATATGAAGAGTTACGTAACCATGAATAATGAAAGGAGAAGCAGAACTGTGCAAACCTATACAATGATCTACATGTTCCTAGAGACATGAAACTTACCAGACACCTGGAAAACTACAAACGTGATCCCAGTATACAAACAGAATAACAGACAAGAGAAACAGAATTGTAAGCTGATATCACTGACATGTATACTGTTCAAGGTATTGGAAGACACAATCAGGAAAAGTGGCTGAACATCTAGAGGGTTGTCATTGTTTTTAACACAGAGCCAGGACGGATTTCGGGAAGGTAAGTCTTTCTTCACTAACCTACTCAGGTTCTACGACAGAATAACGGAAATAAAGCAAGACAAAGATGGTCTGAGTGTATATTCTTGGACTATAAGAAAGCATTTGACACTGTAATTAACAGGTAACAGAGGATCCTTTCAATATAAGGGTTCACTCAAGACTGGGCTTTTATCAGGTACACAGGAATGAGGTAATACACCGCCTTACAAGACAAACGAGCACGATAAGGTCAGGCTCAGAGGAACACAGGTCACATATAAGGTCATTAAATTGCGAGAGCAGGTTAATGACATCTAGATGGTTAAGAATGCCACGGAAAGACAAGGAGAGACTCAGGATGAAAAAGAACAAAAGTGAAGGAAGATCAGCAAGAAGACAAGGAACATGGGGAGGAATAATAGGATGAGGAAGACGGGGAGGACGAGAAAGAGGAAGGGGGAGAAGAAGAGTAACAGAAACCTCAATTCCTAGACATCCACTCTCCTTGAGCCGGGTGATTACTTACAGCCTGGCACAAAGTGCTCAACTCGTCAACACCTGCCAACTATTACCATCAATTTTCAGCCACATTACAACAATTATTATTACAACGAGATAGAGGAAACTGAAAGATATAAGTCTTATTGTATATTACAACAACATTGTTCTTCATGTGTCAGGTAAGTATCCCTGTCATGTAAACACATCCTGGAGGCTTCAAGATGAGCACAAGGTAATGCTGGAGGCTTCAAGATGAGCACAAGGTAATGCTGGAGGCTTCAAGATGAATACAAGGTAATGCTGGAGGCTTCAAGATGAACACAAGGTAATGATGGAGGCTTCAAGATGAATACAAGGTAATGCTGGAGGCTTCAAGATGAACACAAGGTAATGCTGGAGGCTTCAAGATGAGCACAAGGTAATGCTGGAGGCTTCAAGATGAACACAAGGTAATGCTGGAGGCTTCAAGATGAACACAAGGTAATGCTGGAGGCTTCAAGATGAACACAAGGTAATGCTGGAGGCTTCAAGATGAACACAAGGTAATGCTGGAGGCTTCAAGATGAACACAAGGTAATGCTGGAGGCTTCAAGATGAACACAAGGTAATGCTGGAGGCTTCAAGATGAACACAAGGTAATGCTGGAGGCTTCAAGATGAACACAAGGTAATGCTGGAGGCTTCAAGATGAACACAAGGTAATGCTGGAGGCTTCAAGATGAACACAAGATAATGCTGGAGGCTTCAAGATGAACACAAAATAATGCTGGAGGCTTCAAGATGAGCACAAGGTAATGCTGGAGGCTTCAAGATGAACACAAGGTAATGCTGGAGGCTTTAAGATGAACACAAGGTAATGCTGGAGGCTTTAAGATGAACACAAGGTAATGCTGGAGGCTTTAAGATGAACACAAGGTAATGCTGGAGGCTTTAAGATGAACACAAGGTAATGCTGGAGGCTTTAAGATGAACACAAGGTAATGCTGGAGGCTATCATTATAACAGACAAGTAATGGAGTGAGGGGGATGAGTGTGGATGAACAGGGGAGGGGATGATGAGTGTGGATGAAGATGATGAGTGTGGATGAAGATGATGAGTGTGGATGACGATGATGAGTGTGGATGACGATGATGAGTGTGGATGACGATGATGAGTGTGGATGAAGATGATGAGTGTGGATGAAGATGATGAGTGTGGATGAACAGGGGGGAAAGGGGATGATGAGTGTGGATGAACAGGGGGAAGGGGGGTGAAGGGGTGGGGGTTTGGGCGCCAGACGAGAGTGAAAGCAGCACCTGGTTGCTAAACATTACGTGACAATACACCCCTCCCCTAACACAGCCCCCTCCCCAACATCCCCCAGTTTCCAAATATAACCACTAAATAGTGAAATAGTGTACAATGATGCAGCAAGAACCTTGGGCGAGGAGACCCTGTGAGACAGCACACAAAATACGTGCAAAAGGAATAACCTGGTACAGTGGGAACATTTATTTTTAACTTCTAATCAAAGAGAACCCAGAGAGTAGTGGTAAGCAGAGAGACTGTCGCTGTTCCTCAAGGCACAGTACTCACTCCACTTCTGTTTCTCATTCTTATATTCAACATAGACAAGGACATATATCATTGCATCGAAACATCCTTTGTTGATGTCACCAGAATATCAATGAAAATGACGCTTGTCGAAGACAACAAGACACTATGATGTTCAATGAGGACAAGTTTCAGTTGCTCTGCTATGGAAGAATGGAGGAAATAAACGAGTGAAACGGTGTACAGGATAACCTTAGAGAAGTCAATAGTGTGGTATCGCCATGTGTGAGACTTGGGAGTAGTGATGCCAGAAGATTTAACATTCAAGAATCATAACAATGTTCTTATTGCTAATGTA
The DNA here is from genome assembly GCA_009830355.1 of Cherax destructor. Lineage (NCBI taxonomy): Eukaryota > Metazoa > Arthropoda > Malacostraca > Decapoda > Parastacidae > Cherax > Cherax destructor. The sequence goes on from WNWK01057693.1 coordinate 8,981, forward strand.
AGTAACATGATAGGCTGGATAACCTGAACTCTCAAGACAAGAAATGCTGAGCCAATGATGATACTCCTCAAGTCACGTGTTGTCTCGAGGCTACAATACTGCTGTATACTAACATCTCCCTTCAAGGTAGGCGAGGTTGCTCACCTAGAAAACGTACACACAACTTTAACTGCCGGTATACACTCAATGAAATATCTAAACACTGATAACACCTCAAGTCCCTTCAAGTGTGAAAGTGTGAAAGATGCCTCATAATATACACCTGGAAAATCCTGGAAGGACTGGTCTCAAACCTGCACACTGGAATCCTTCCATGTTAAAGCAAGACATTTGACAGACTGTGCTATAAAATCCCTGAAAACCATTATTTCCAGATTTCCAGACTATCAAAGTTATTGCTACTCCTTCATTTTCCAGTTCTTTTCGTACTATTTGGAAGCCCTCTGTGATTATCACATTTATTGTTATTCCTGAGAGTTTCGTCTTAGTAACAGTTATATTATCAGGTGTTTCCTCTGCTACTCTCTCTCTCATAACCTCACATTTGTTGGTGTCTCCAACACCACACTCTGATTCTTCCATCTTTTACAGTGTTATGGGCATTCTGTTGTGTTGATTTGCTTCTGGATATCCTGGACAAGGGGTCTGTAGTCTATAGTCATTTCCATTACTGTTTTCTCCCCTTTGGTCCATCCTTTTTTATATATAGATATTGTGTTCCGTGTTTCATTCCTCTGCTACTTCCTTCTTTTTTCTCATATCTTTCTTTCTACCTTTCATTTCCTCTCCATCCGATTTTCATTGACACAGACTGTGTTGACGTTGACCTCAGATTTGATTTACTTCTCGTTTTTATATTCCTTGTTTTGTCCTTGTAAACACAAGTCTGCAGTGTTAGGTAAAAGAACACAAGTGCAACTAATGTAACATTTTATTGTGGCAACGTTTCGCTCTCCAGGAGCTTTGTCAAGCCGTTACAAACAATACATGGACACAGAGGGTATATAGGTACAGAGTGAGGTTCAAAGCATAATATAATCGATGTAGGTGGTAGTAGTAGCAGTACTTGTGGTAGCTGTAGTACTTGTGGTAGTAGCAGTACTTGTGGTAGCTGTAGTACTTGTGGTAGTAGTAGTACTTGTGGTAGCTGTAGTACTTGTGGTAGTAGCAGTACTTGTGGTAGCTGTAGTACTTGTGGTAGTAGTAGTACTTGTGGTAGCTGTAGTACTTGTGGTAGTAGCAGTACTTGTGGTAGCTGTAGTACTTGTGGTAGTAGTAGTACTTGTGGTAGCTGTAGTACTTGTGGTAGTAGTAGTACTTGTGGTAGCTGTAGTACTTGTGGTAGTAGCAGTACTTGTGGTAGTAGCAGTACTTGTGGTAGTAGCAGTACTTGTGGTAGCTGTAGTACTTGTGGTAGTAGTAGTACTTGTGGTAGCTGTAGTACTTGTGGTAGTAGCAGTACTTGTGGTAGCTGTAGTACTTGTGGTAGTAGCAGTACTTGTGGTAGCTGTAGTACTTGTGGTAGTAGTAGTACTTGTGGTAGCTGTAGTACTTGTGGTAGCTGTAGTACTTGTGGTAGCTGTAGTACTTGTGGTAGCTGTAGTACTTGTGGTAGCTGTAGTACTTGTGGTAGTAGCAGTACTTGTGGTAGCTGTAGTACTTGTGGTAGTTGCAGTACTTGTGGTAG
>WNWK01057694.1:0-10667 GCA_009830355.1 Cherax destructor
GTGGAATAATCTAGAGAAAGATATAGTGGAGGCAGGAACCATACATAGTTTTAAGACGAGGTATGATAGAGCTCATGGAGCAGGGAGAGCAGAGACCCAGTAGCGGACAGCGAAGAGGCGGGGCCAGGAGCTGAGTCTCGACCCCTGTAACCACAATTAGGTGAGTACAATTAGGTGAGTACAGTTTGGGTCAACATAAGTTAACTTTTAACCATATTCCCGGAGCGGAGAACCCAGCTGATTTCTTGTCTCGTGGGTTGACTTATGTAAAATTTGTGAAGACTTTATCGTGGTTTAAGGGACCCAGTTGGTTGGTGAATAAAAGTAACTGGCCTGTTCAAAAGGCGCATATTGCTCCGGTGGAAATTACTGTGAACACGGCTCCAGTCCTCGGTCCCTCCTTAGCCATTGATATAAATAAATACTCATCCTTCCCAAAATTGATTAATGTCACGAAGTTGGTGTTTAACTTCATAAACAAGATGAATATCCCATATGATTTTCCTCATCCCCTGAAATACTGGGTACAGAGAGTACAAGGAGAAATCTTTGGAGAGGAAATGCAATTGCTAAGGGATGGAAAACTTGGGAAGGGTTCTATAATAGAGAAATTGGGGCTATACTTGGAGGATGACGTAATCAAGTGCAGAGGTAGATTGCAAAATGCTGAATTGGGTGAATATACTAAACACCCTATCTTACTGCCCAAGACTCATCATCTGACAACTTTAATTGTATTAAATGCCCATAAAAATGTGATGCATGGTGGAGTACAAGATACCTTAAATTGCATTAGGGAAACCTTCTGGATTCCTCAGGGGCGACAGAGTGTGAAGAGGGTGATTAAGACATGTGTGGTGTGTCGCCGTGTAGATGCCAGAACCTATATGTACCCAGGACCTCCACCATTGCCCAAGGAACGAGTGCAGTTAATAAAGCCATTTGATGTAACTGGTGTAGATTACAGTGGCCCAATCATTTTAACGGGTACTGCAGATGGTGTTCCTTTAAAGGTGTATGTGTGTTTATTCACTTGTACCGCTACAAGGTCAGTACACTTAGAAGTGGCACAGGATTTGTCTGCAGAACAGTTCATACAGCTGTTTCGTAAATTTGCAGCTAGGAGATCCTGTCCGAGACTCATGATTTCAGATAATGCCACTAACTTTGTAGCGGGAGCGCAATATTTGAAAGAATTAAATGAGAGTAATGACGTACAATCTCTGTTAAATCAGCGAGGGTGTGGCTGGAAGTTTATAACTCCCAGGGCCCCTTGGCAAGGGGGATTGTATGAAAGACTGATAGGTACAGTGAAGAGGTGTCTGCGTAAAGTACTACACCGGAAACGAATTAACTTGGAGGAATTCCGGGCAGTATTAGTGGAGGCAGAGAATCGGATAAATAATCGTCCTCTCTCGTACATTATTGATACTCCCGACGCAGAAGTACTGACTCCTTCTCACTTGATATGTGGGCGGAAGCTAGAAGCTGCACCTATCTATCGAGATAATCCTGCGGAAGTTGATGAGGATTATAATAATGTGACAGTGTTAAGTGATAAATTTAAGATGTTGAATAAAGTAATTAATCATTGGTCTAATGTGTGGTGCAAAGAGTATCTTCTTACATTACGTGAACACTTTTATGGTGCGTCAGAAGCGGCTAATCGACAGAATATTCAACCGGGTGACATTGTGTTAATTGATACTGAGCAACCTCGAACATTGTGGCCTCTGGGTAAGATAGTGACATTATACCCAGACGCTCAGGGTGTTGTCAGGAATGTCAAAGTGTTGTGTCGCGGTCAAGAGAGTTTACGCACCATTAATAAATTAATCCCCTTAGAATTAAAGGGAGTTCTATCAACTGGGAACGAAAATCTAAGGGAAAGTGACACGAGTGATGTTGAAGACGACACGGACCAGGGGATACCAGAAACAGGAAGTGTGATTTGACCTACCAGGAAGACAGCTGTTCAGTCCAGGGAGGGCTGGAAGCGCCTGTTGAAAACTGACTCGATTTGATTCGTCTAACAACGAACTCTGCCCAGCCGCAGTGTGGAAAATATTGGTATTTTCCGAAAGTTGTAATTGATAAACTTTCCAATATGAACAGATATCCTTAATGTACTGCTGGTACATGGGGGTATGAATAGGGAACCATCGTACCAGCGGGAAGAGGCTGGGCAGGGAGGCGGCATAGAGGGGAGGAGGGAGTGGAAACAGAGCCTACACGCGGGATTTGAGGTGATGGGATGGCCTGCCAAATTTGGAGATTCCGGCCGCCAAACCGGACTTAATTACCTCCTTTCGTAATGTGGAGGAGTATCCCGTGACGCGGTGAATATAAAGTGGGACAATCGGTCCAGGAGGTCCAGTAATAGGACAATAATTGTGAAATAAGGTGTGCGCTGGCGAAGTGATGCTGTCATAGGCCTATTTGAACTCAGTGAAGCGACCATACAGCAGAATAAAGTCGTAACCCCTGATGCTGGGGGCTTTCGTCTTAGAAGAGACTGAAATATATTCGATGAATATTGTGAAATGGTGAATATAGTGAAACCGAGTTGTAAATAATCAGGGGTGGTTGTACCGGCGAGGCTAGCGGTACGCCATACCCCGACCGCCATGTTGGATGCGGAGGAGATGAACTAACATATCGCAAGTTATCTACTCGAAATCCAAGTATCGAGACGGTGAATGTGTATAAACTAGTGGGGCATTAAGCCAGGATATACGTAGTATGTAAAGTTATACGTATAAACAGTAAAAAAGGTTGGAATAGTGAGAGGATCTGAATCGCTACCCGACCAACCACATGTTAACTAACGCCCGGTCTCGTGGGCGTATAAGGTTCACGGAAATTAACCTTCCTTGACTCAACGGGACAACTCTTACCATCGCGATCGAATCAGATCGCAGGAGGACGTCAACAACGAAACGACTCCCTCATCTAAAGCTAAGTACTCTTCTGTCGTCTTTGTTATTGGCCAGTAATATTGTTACGCACAGTAGATGTACTTTAGCTAGGTCAACGATCTACAATGCACCGCTATGATGCTGTTAATTAGGTGAGTGATGGTCATGTTAACTTAATTGTGTGTTCTCTACCTTTCCTCCTACTTGATCAGTTGTTTAATAACCTATACAGTCCACTTAAATTTAATCATAACATAATTATTAATATTATCTACTCAGATTTATTTATACTGGTCCAGAGTGCAGTGGGCTATCGTGAGAATATTGAAGGTACCCCTTGGGTGCGGCCAAGAGCGGGTAAAGTTCTCACATACCTTAAAGGGAATGACTGCAATAAAGTTATACGAGTCGGTCATCTCCCTGGGGGTTTGTTTATTGCAAGTGGCGGTGTCCCAGATAGACTTATCTCCCACAATTCCCCACATTACTCTTAGGCAATGACAAGTTACTTGAGCAAATTAAACAATAAAATTGATGAAACAAAAATTGAATACTGGGGAATTTAATTTACACAAAATCAATTTCAGGAATTATCAATAGTCAATAATTGCACTGGGGAAAAATTTTGCAACACAAGAAATAAGATATTACGAATGAATTAGTTTGAACACTCTTACTCTTAATTGCAAGCAAAGCAAGGTAACTCAATAAAATAATTACTGGAACAATTTACTAAGAACACTGACTTTAAACAAACTTAAGAGTGAGTTTGTTCAACAACACATGAAAACAAATGAAAAATTAATGACAATAAAATGGTTTTAACACTTACATAAGCTGGAAGATACTCATCAAAGGCACAGAACAGATAACTTACTGTGTATACAAAGTCATGCACTTGTTGACTATAAATAAGTAATTATTGTAGCAAAATAATATCTTCAGTAAATTATTTCTCTAGTCTGCAAAAGTAATTCACATTAGCACTATACAAAAAAAAAAAGAACAAGTACACAAAACAATATTGGGTGCAATGGGAATAATTACTGACTGCAACACATAAGAATTAGCAGGAATATTACTGGTAAAAGGTTAAAAATTGCTTGGAGGAGAAAACAATATATAGTTACTGGGGCAAGCAAAATTAATTAATTACACAATTAAAACATTAACAAACAAGGGTAAATGAATAATAAAAATGATAACTCTGGGATAGTACACTTGGTGAAACACAACAATTAACAAGAGAAAGAAAATTCAACAACACGTGGACAATGCTGGGGAAAAATTAAAATCTTTTAAAATTACTACTTGGTGGAATATTGGAACAGTAGATTACTTTAACAAAACTGTACTTACTGCAAACTTGGTAACACAACGAAACTCACAGAAATTATAATGCAATAATTAACAAGAGACAACACTAGTGAAATCAAAAATTAATGCAAATAATTAATTTAACACAGAACACTTCCCAGGATAACTCAAAATTTTCTTTAACTGGCACAAATTGTCTCAACACACGAAATTGTCTCTAGATTATCTGAAAAATAAAACAGCAACACAGTAATTGTCTCTAGGGTGGAAAACTTGACTGCAGCGTGGTGTAGTGGTGGTGTTGGTGGTGGTGGTGGTGGTGGTGGTGGTGGTAGTGGTGGTGGTGGTGGTGGTGGTGGTGGTTAATGGTAGTCTGTCCACTCGCGCAGATATCTAGGGTAATGTGCATAAACTGATGAACTAAAGTTGGCACAACAGTTCAGAAGAAACACACTCAGGACGCTCAACCCGGTTCGTAGCCAATAAACTGCTTGCAGGACCCAGTTAAGGGTGAAATAATCCACACTTAATGCTTTGTGTGGGTGGAGACATGTTGTTAAGGCGTCTGCCTTTGCGTGGGTGGTGGTGGGGGGGTTGGGTGGAGTAGGCTAAGCCTACGCCGCTTCCCGCGTGCCTGTGGCTTACGCCGTTATATGAACACACTTGAATTTAACCCAGGGTGGCTTGAATAACCCAGGATACCACAGGGATGGTATTGTCACTTAGAACAGCAATACACTGGAGTACAAGGGCGGTATAAATGCGTGACTCACGTGGCTTACTTCTCAGACAGCAGAGTGGCTTGCTGGCTTAGTAGAATATTTTCACACAGATTGGCTGGCTTGGAATCTTGTAACAAATTAGCACAGCAAGGTAGAAGCTGGCTTAAGCCTAGGCTGACGTAACTGGTGGTGGCTTACTAGCTGGATATGGTACTCTCCCCTCACAAACTGGCTTACTCGTTCAGAATTTGCAAAACCCGGGTCAACCCCTCGTAGGTTTTAACAAATTAACACTTAGCTGACCAGGAGATACTGTAGATATTGCAGACTTCTTGGATGTAGTAGCTGGTAGCGTGGTATCAGGAGGCTGTTTGCTTGCTTGTCGTCGTCTATCTCTCTATAATAGTGTAATCGATAAAAATTATGGCACACCGCTGCACACCACTTGTCGTGTGGGTCTTGGGAGAGATATATAGGTTGTCAAAGACAATCCTTGTAGGATGGTTATGGTATATTTACAGTACATCAGGAGAGAGCCCAGCCACCGTCTGTCCAGCTCGTAGGTCTGTTACTTCTGAGGGGGTACGCCTATGCGTGGCTATGCACATGCGCTGAGCCTCTGACGTCAGCGGGTATCGTGACGTCACACGCAAAGGGACCAGCTGTATAGCTAGGATGAACGCTGATACACTACACAAGTGTATATATAATACTGACACGACAGTTGCCTGCAAGCAACCAGGTGTTAGGTAGTTGCCTGCAAGCAACCAGGTGTTACGTAGTTGACTGCAAGCAACCAGGTGTTAGGTAGTTGCCTGCAAGCAACCAGGTGTTAGGTAGTTGCCTGCAAGCAACCAGGTGTTAGGTAGTTGCCTGTAAGCAACCAGGTGTTAGGTAGTTGCCTGTAAGCAACCAGGTGTTAGGTAGTTGCCGTAAGCAACCAGGTGTTAGGTAGTTGACTGCAAGCAACCAGGTGTTAGGTAGTTGCCTGCAAGCAACCAGGTGTTAGGTAGTGCCTGCAAGCAACCAGGTGTTACGTAGTTGCCTGTAAGCAACCAGGTGTTAGGTAGTTGACTGCAAGCAACCAGGTGTTAGGTAGTTGCCTGCAACAACCAGGTGTTACGTAGTTGCCCAAGCAACCAGGTGTTATGTAGTTGCCTGCAACAACCAGGTGTTAGGTAGTGCCTGTAAGCAACCAGGTGTTAAGTAGTTGCCTGCAAGCAACCCGGTGTTACGTAGTTGCCTGCAAGCAACCAGGTGTTAGGTAGTTGCCTTCAAGCAACCAGGTGTTATGTAGTTGACTGCAACAACCAGGTGTTAGGTAGTTGCCTGCAAGAACCAGGTGTTACGTAGTTGACTGCAAGCAACCGGTGTTACGTAGTTGACTGCAAGCAACCAGGTGCGTAGTGACTGCAAGCAACCAGGTGTTACGTAGTTGACTGCAAGCAACCAGGTGTTACGTAGTTGACTGCTAGCAACCAGGTGTTACGAAAGTTGACTGCAAGTAACCAGGTATTGGGTAGTTGCCTGCAAAGCAACCAGGTGTTACGTAGTTGACTGCAAGCAACCAGGTGTTAGGTAGTTGACTGCAAGCAACCAGGTGTTAGGTAGTTGCCTGCAAGCAACCAGGTGTTAGGTAGTTGCCTGCAAGCAACCAGGTGTTACAGTTGACTGCAAACAACCAGGTGTTACGTAGTTGACTGCAAGCAACCAGGTGTTAGGTAGTTGACTGCAAGCAACCAGGTGTTAGGTAGTTGCCTGCAAGCTACGAGGTGTTACGTAGTTGACTGCAAGCAACCAGGTGTTACGAGTTGACTGCAAGCAACCAGGTGTTAGGTAGTTGCCTGCAAGCAACCAGGTGTTACGTAGTTGACTGCAAGCAACCAGGTGTTAGGTAGTTGACTGCAAGCAACCAGGTGTTACTGTCGTGTCAGTATCATATGTACACTTAAAGTATTTACCAGCGTTCATCCTAGCTATACAGCTGTCCCTTTGCGTGTGACATCACGATACCCGCTGACGTCAGAGGCTCAGCGCACGTGCATAGCCTCTCAAGCGATAGACCTACGAGCTGGACGGACGGTGGCTGGGCTCTCTCCTCTCCTGACGTACGTAAATATACCGTAACCATCCTACAAGGAGTGTCTTTGACAACCTATATATTCTCGCAAGACCACACGACAAGTGGTGTGCAGCGGTGTGCCGTAATTTTTATCGATTACGCTGTTATAGAAGATAGACGACGACAAGCAAGCAAACAGCCTCCAGATACCACGCTACCAGCTACCTCCAGCTACCTACATCCAAGAAGTCTACATTATCTACAGTATCTCCGGTCAGCTAAGTGTTAATTTGTTAAAACCTACGAGGGTTGACCCGGGTTTGCAAATTCTGAACGAGTAAGCCAGTTTTGAGGGAGAGTACCATATCCAGCCAGTAAGCCACCACCAGTTATGTCAGCCTAAGCTTAAGCCAGCTTCTACCTTGCTGTGCTAATTTGTTACAAGATTCCAAGCCAGCCAATCTTGTGAAAATATTCTACTAAGCCAGCAAGCCACTCTGCTGTCTGAGAAGTAAGCCACGTGAGTCACGCATTTTTACCGCCTTTGTACTCCAGTGTATTGCTGTTCTGAGGACAAACCATCCCTGTGGTATCCTGGGTTATTCAAGCCACCCTGGGTTAAATTCACGTGTGTTTTATAAACGGCGTAGCCCCAGGCGCGTGGGAAGCAGTGAGGCCTAGCCTACTCCCCCCCAGCCCCACCACCACCCACGCTAAGGCAGACGCCTTAACCACGTGTCTCCACCCACAAAGCATTAAGTGTGGATTATTTCACCCTTAACTGGGTCCTGCAAGCAGTTTATTCATGAATCAGGTCAAGCGTCCTGAGTGTGTTTCTTCTGAACTGTTGTGCCAACTTTAGTTCATCAGTTTATGCACATTACTCCTAGATATCTGCGCGAGTGGACCAGACTACCATTAACCACCACCACCACCACCACCACCACCACTACCACCACCACCACCACCACCACCACCACCAACACCACCACTACACCACGCTGCAGTCAAGTTTTCCACCCTAGAGACAATTACTGTGTTGCTGTTTTATTTTTCAGATAATCTAGAGACAATTTCTGTGTTGAGACAATTTGTGCCAGTTAAAAAAAAAATTTTGAGGTTTTCCTGGGAAGTGTTCTGTGTTAAATTATTTTTTTGCATTAATTTTTGATTTCACTAGTGTTGTCTCTTCTTAATTTTGCATTATAATTTCGTGAGTTTCGTTGTGTTACCAAGTTTGCAGTAAGACAGTTTTGTTAAAGTAATCTATTTTTCCAATATTCCACCAAGTAGTAATTTTAAAAGATTTTATTTTCCCCCGCATTGTCCAGTGTTGTTGAATTTTCTTTCTTTGTTAATTTTGTTTTCCCAAATGTACTATCCCAGAGTTATCATTTTTATTCATTACCCTTGTTTGTTAATGTTAATTGTGTATTAATTAATTTTGCTTGCCCCAGTAACTAATATTGTTTTTTCCTCCGAATTTTTAACCTTTCCAGTAATATTCCTGCTAATTCTTTTGTTGCAGTCAGTAATTATTCCCATTCACCCAATATTGTTTTTTGTACTTGTTTTTTTTTTTGTATAGTGCTAATGTAATTATTTTTCAGACTAGAAATAATTTACTGAAGATATTATTTTTCTACAATAATTATTATTTATAGTCAACAAGTGATGACTTTAACAGTAAGTTATCTGTTCTGTGCCTTTTATATCTTCCAGCTTATGTAAGTGTTAAAACCATTTTATTGTCATTAATTTTTCATTTGTTTTCATGTGTTGTTGAACAAACTCACTCTTAAGTTTGTTTAAACAGTGCTTAGTAAATTGTTTTAGTAATTGTTTTATTGAGTTACTTCTTTGCTTGCAATTAAGTAAGAGTGTTCAAACTATTTTATTTCTAATATCTTTGTGTTGTGTGCAAATAATTTACCCCATTGATTTTTATCAATCAGTTTCCCTGTTGATTTTGTGAAATTAAATTCCCAAGATTCAATTTTTTTTTCATTTTTTTGTTTAATTTGCTCAAGTAACTTGTCATTTCCTAAGAGTAATAAGTAATATTCCAGTGAACTTTCTAAGTGATTCAACGTAAAGTTCTAAATTTTTCAAAAGGGAAAAATTCTATTGTGTTTATCAGATTGTTGCTATTGCCATAACCATTATTGAATTCTTTTAATTAGTTGTGCATTTAATTTTTTATTGTGTTGTAATTTTGTTGATATTTACAAGAAAAAAAAAACTCATTTTTCTTTTATTTCAAGTAAAGCTAGATTGTTTCATTTTATGTGTTGAATTTTCTTGCCAATGAATTTCCAGTGAGTTATCTTTTCTTTAGTGTTATTGTGTGATTATCCGTGTTACTTATGCAGCATAGTTAATAATTCCTTCCAGTTAAGCAATATTGTGCCATATAGTTGGTTAATTTTGCTTCATTTCAATTCTCGTTCATTGCTTGAAGTCATGTCTCGTAAAGTCAATAGTAATGTGTTTTGGCCAGTCAAAATGAAGCTCAAGTAAATGCGTGCGTAATACTGTGTTTTACTGCTATGCAGAGCTTAACATAATGAGTCAGTAAACAGTCCTCATAGTCCCTTAATGATCGAAAGACGTCTCTAGCTTTTTTACAATGTGTTTTTTCTCCCAGCTTGTATTGGAGATTTGCCAGAGTGATGCGGAATGTAAGTTAGATTGTTCTTTAGATAATATGTGTTTTACTTATTAACGTAGCCGAGCAGTCAAGGCACTAGTAATAGTACTGTCCTCCGTCTGGAACTCCCGTCCCCAATATCTTGCATGCAAGATGCGTTCAGATCCTAGGGTGCAGGTATCCCGGACCGCCAGTACTGAGTCTATCCTTGCAATGTTGCTAGTTCAAGAGTAGTTCCTTCCAGGGGACGTTTGTTGAAGAAAGACTATTTGAATGAGTTAAGCATCTCTCCTACAAAAGCAATTGCAGAAAGCCGTTTCTGATGCTGGTACACAGAGTGCCAGTTGTTGTCCCTTGTGTTCCAGATAGGATCCTTCCAGTTGACAGGCCTTTGCAGAGTAAAGTGTCGTGTGTCGAGTAATTCTTACCTGCAGTAAGAGATAGTGAAAAACCGTTCTCCTTTGCTCATACTTTGTGTCATTGAGCTAACTATTTCAACGGGAGAACCATCCACTCCACCAGCCTGTTCATTCCTTCAGTAGGAAAGTGATTATAAGTTAATCAAAACTGAGTTTGTTCATGCCCTCAGTAGGAAAAGGATCAAAGTTGTGAGCAAAGATGAAATTAGAAAACCAGACTAGAACTGATATTATTGACTGTGTGTTTGTTATCAGATTTCTAGTATCTAGAAGATTTTGTGTGTTCAATTCTCTCCGAGTTCTGAGTTTTAACAGTTGACCGTGCTACCGAGTGTTGCGTATCTTGAAGAATACGCAATAAGAATTTTATATTTCATGTATATCTATTATCATATAAGTTTATATTGGAGATATTTTCAGTATGCTAAACTAAAAATATCTTATTTATAAACTTGTATACTTAGTTGTGTAAAAGGTAGGATGATATATGACGGTAGCTAACTAGCTATCCGGTCGTTATGAAACGTCAGGTATTCCCGCCTTGAAGCCCGTCAGCATACCAAGGTTGTGGCCCTGGCC
>WNWK01057695.1:0-10667 GCA_009830355.1 Cherax destructor
CTAGATGTACAGTTATACTAAAAAATTTATCTTCCTCATCAGTAGATAAAGACATAAAGGAAGAGTCATACTACGTCAACAAAGTGTCAATATCAGGCCGCGGCCTCGAAGCCGAAATGGTGTCTATTGGAGAAGTGGCACTTGTAGAGACGGTAGAAGCATACTGAGAGGAATGAGGTTCCGATAATTACGTGGAGCCCGTGGAACCCGGTTGCCACGAAAAAGGTAGTTCCATAGATAGAATCGGCGATAGAAAATGATGCCTCTATATATTCATATGCTTGGAGAGATGTAAAGTAGGCCCCCAGGGCGACGGTGATCCCTAACCTTTGGATTGCTTCTGAGCGGTTAGAATTTATGATTGCATGGTGGGCCCAGGTCACCGTAGCCCCCGAGGAAAGCAAAATAGTAGTATTTAGGAGGGGAATTTGAAAGGGGTTGAAAGGCTGGATTCCTTCGGGAGGCCAGAATATGCCAATTTCAATTGTAGGTGCTAGTCTTCTATGAAAAAAGGCTCAAAAAAAAGAGAAAAAAAATAAGATTTCTGAGACAATGAATAAGATTATCCCCCATCGAAGTCCCCCGGTTACGATTTTGGTATGGAGCCCCTGGTAAGTGCCTTCTCGGGTAATATCTCGTCATCATTGAATTATAGTTAAAATAATAGGAATAAATCTAAAGAGAAGGAGATCGGGGTTTAATTGATGGAATCATTTAATAAGTCCTGAGGTGAGAAGTATAGCTCTAATTGAGCCCGTTAAGGGTCAAGGCCTTATGTCCACTAGGTGGTAGGCATGGTGACTGTGGGATGACATTAGTTAATTCACTTCACTTGCGTAAAGTGTTCTTAGGATTGCAAATACATAGGACTGGATAATTGCAACGGCAGATTCTAATATTAGGAGGAGGATTTGGGCTACGACCAGGAGGGTTAGTAGTTTTATTGGGAGCATCGGTCCTATATTTCCTAGCAGTGTTAGTAAAAGGTGGCCCGCAATTATATTTGCGGCCAGTCGGATAGCTAACGTGCCCGGCCGAATAATATTTCTAATTGTCTCAATTAAGACCATGAAAGGTATCAGAAGCCCAGGGGTACCCTGGGGCACTAGATGTGCTAGTATGTGTTGAGTGTGGTTAAATCACCCAAATAGGATAAAGGACAACCATAGCGACTTCCTGAAGCTGGCAGCTGCCCCTCCTTCCTCCCTGGTGTATTAGTGATAGGTATCAGCCAAGGTAGATGCACATCTGTAGTACCACATCACCTGCTTGCCGTCTGTCCAGGCTTGAAGGGTGATAACATCTGGAAGCTTTCGACTGCCATCAGATCAGCATAGTTGATGGAGTTCTCAGAATTTCCAAAGAAGCTCACAGAGAAGGAAAAGGAAGCCTGTGAGAGTTTTGTTGCTGTAGCACAGGGCTTTCTGGGCAACAACAGGGATGACAATTATGTGGAACTTGTTGAGGCCTTGTTAAAAAGCTATGGTAAGATGGGCTGTGGGATGTCCCATAATGTCCATATCCTTGATGCTCATCTTGACAATTTCAATGTGTTAGGAATGTTGAGTCATGTTGGTGTTTGCAGAGCCAAAAGCCTTAAAACAGCAGACTCGGGTTCGACTCCCGGTGGAGTCTTCGATTTTTTTCTTTTTTTTTTTATAGTGAAGTGAAACTTTTAACAATATCCACATAGATTATTAATATTTTACTGGAATGTTTGTTTACTGTTAGAACTCAGTCTGAGGAAGAGGATAACTTTTTCATTCTAATTGGTGAATAAAATTAGCATAAAATTGAATGGTGTTTGTCTTTAAATGTTTGTAAGTGCAACCTGTGTTGCGTGGACCGTCTTTGATTAGTGCAACCTGTGTTGCGTGGACCGTCTTTGATTAGTGCAACCTGTGTTGCGTGGACCGTCTTTGATTAGTGCAACCTGTGTTGCGTGGACCGTCTTTGATTAGTGCAACCTGTGTTGCGTGGACCGTCTTTGATTAGTGCAACCTGTGTTGCGTGGACCGTCTTTGATTAGTGCAACCTGTGTTGCGTGGACCGTCTTTGATTAGTGCAACCTGTGTTGCGTGGACCGTCTTTGATTAGTGCAACCTGTGTTGCGTGGACCGTCTTTGATTAGTGCAACCTGTGTTGCGTGGACCGTCTTTGATTAGTGCAACCTGTGTTGCGTGGACCGTCTTTGATTAGTGCAACCTGTGTTGCGTGGACCGTCTTTGATTAGTGCAACCTGTGTTGCGTGGACCGTCTTTGATTAGTGCAACCTGTGTTGCGTGGACCGTCTTTGATTAGAGGTTATTATTCATGGGCTAGTGAGTTGTGTACCATGGAAAATGTAATAGTGAGTTGCGCACCATGGTACTTGTAATAGTGAGTTGTACACCATGGTACTTGTAATAGTGGGATCCTGGGAGATGTTAAGTGAATGTGTTAGGTATGTTGAGTCATACAAAATAATTGCTTGGGGTTACATGAATCACTGTGTAACAAAATTTAGGTTTTGTGGTGTTCATGGGAAATAAGCATCATTTCACAATTCATTATAACTAAACAAAATTTATAAAAAGAATTTTGATCCCAGAACTTTGCTTTTGTGGTCAGGACACTTGTGGAACACTTTCAAGACTGTTGTAAAACTATTATGTTCTAAGGTTTTGCTTGGCAAATTTAAAAACAGGGACTCACAAACCAGCATTCAGTTCAGCTCTGGCTGCCTGAGAAGACACATCAGAAGTGAAATGGCATCAAGAGGCTGCAATCATTCTCCAGATGCATTCTGCAACATATGTGGTCAATTCATTAAGACCAAGAGCAAAGAAGTTCTCTGGTATGGTATGAACTGTGTTTGTGTTGTCCCACAGTGTAACTTCTCTGTCTACAGTTAGGTTGGATTCTCTCTCCTCAGTTACGTCTTAGTTATTAAATGAACATTATGCTGGTTCTTCCTTCCTGGGGATGTGTTGTGAAGACAACATTATGCAGGTTCTTCCTTCCTGGGGATGTGTTGTGAAGACAACATTATGCTGGTTCTTCCTTCCAGGGGATGTGTTGTGAAGACAACATTATGCAGGTTCTTCCTTCCTGGGGATGTGTTGTGAAGACAACATTATGCAGGTTCTTCCTTCCTAGGGATGTATTGTGAAGACAACATTATGCAGGTTCTTCCTTCCTGGGGATGTGTTGTGAAGACAACATTATGCAGGTTATTCCTTCCTGGGGATGTGTTGTGAAGACAACATTATGCAGGTTCTTCCTTCCTGGGGATGTGTTGTGAAGACAACATTATGCAGGTTCTTCCTTCCTGGGGATGTATTGTGAAGACAACATTATGCAGGTTCTTCCTTCCTGGGGATGTGTTGTGAAGACATTATGCAGGTTCTTCCTTCCTGGGGATGTGTTGTGAAGACAACATTATGCAGGTTCTTCCTTCCTGGGGATGTGTTGTGAAGACAACATTATGCTGGTTCTTCCTTCCAGGGGATGTGTTGTGAAGAAAACATTATGCAGGTTCTTCCTTCCTGGGGATGTGTTGTGAAGACAACATTATGCAGGTTCTTCCTTCCTGGGGATGTGTTGTGAAGACAACATTATGCATGTTCTTCCTTCCTGGGGATGTGTTGTGAAGACAACATTATGCTGGTTCTTCCTTCCAGGGGATGTGTTGTGAAGACAACATTATGCTGGTTCTTCCTTCCAGGGGATGTGGTCAATTCATTAAGACCAAGAGCAAAGAAGTTCTCTGGTATGGTATGAACTGTGTTTGTGTTGTCCCACAGTGTAACTTCTCTGTCTACAGTTGGTTGGATTCTCTCTCCTCAGTTACGTCTTAGTTATTAAATGAACATTATGCTGGTTCTTCCTTCCTGGGGATGTGTTGTGAAGACAACATTATGCAGGTTCTTCCTTCCTGGGGATGTGTTGTGAGTGGGAGATGAGTGGTGGTGGTGGGTGAGGGAGGTAGCCAGTGTTACCATGGCAACATCTGAGAGCTTCCAGGGAAGCTGAGGCTTCACATTAAGTTGTTAGAAGCTCCGTCTTCAAAAGTACAGTCAAGAACATCCCAGCATCCCGGAGTATGTCTTCATTTTATGTACTATATTCAACTTGCTGCTTTGCTGCTGAAATTACACACACACACACACACACACACACACACATGAAGATCGGGGAAGGGACAAGAAGACCACAGGTGGCTGAAAACTGTAAACCTCATTCAAGGAAAAGGATCTTGAGGTGAGTATAATAACGAGCACATCTCCTGAGGTGCACATCAACTAGATAACTGCTGCAGCATATGGGTGCCTACCTACTTGGAGTCTACCTGGAGGGCATTCCATTTATTTTCTTCGTTTCCAACCACTAAAAATCACTTGGAGTGGAGTTATCGTAACTACCGTAATTACTATGATTTGTTTTACGGGGTGTGTACCTCCTGGTCCCTTTTGAATGGTATGTGAGGCAGTTAGTACTGAAGAGTGACACATCTTAGTGTGGAAGAATATACAAGAGGTAGAACGACACCCTTGTTTAGACAGGAGGTCGCGGCACTTTTTGGGATGCTCAAAGTTGCATGACCCATTTGTTTTCCCTGATATTCCATGCTTACAGATGCCGCAAGCATAGAATTTGCTCCATTTTGCTTTTGGTTGGATACAGTTCGTACTGGATGTATTCCTAGTCTGTGCAGATCCTAGAACTGTACTACAGTCCTCAATAGCCAAGCCATAAACACCACCATCTGTTTTCAGGGGGCCATCATTTTTCCCGGATGAGGACTCATCTACTACATCTGTACTAGGGGCTCTGGCTATGGTGGCTGTAGAAGAGTGTTTAGCCGAATCCGGATTTGCACTATGGCTGGGGGCTGGGTCTGGGTCAGCCCTAGGGATGGCGGTTGAGTTTTGGTCAGCCCTAGGGCTGGGGGCTGAGCTAGCTGATTTTTTTGTTTCCTGTGTTTTTCAGTGGATGTCTATTTATTTTTGGATCAACTGTTGTAGACTTGGCATTCTGAGTGTTAAACTTTACTCCACTCCCATCCTCCCATGCTCTATATATTCTGGGTAGACTATCCAATAGTTCCTCTTTGTTTTCATGCTTATTATTTATTAACCTCCTGAGTGCTTTCCTGATATCTGTCCAGAGTTCCACATCCTTATTGCAGATCCAGAAACACCTTTCTGGATGTCGTTTTTGAATGCAGTGTTTATTCTTGCACAGCAGATATGATGTTTTGTAAAGCAAAGGTTGCATGTGATTCTGGATTTTTTCCCAAGAGCATTTTTACATGTCCCACAGGTATACTGTACTGCCATCCTGCCTGTGTCCTACTTGAAAACTGGGTACCACAAGAATCTAATTTTCACTTTACCTTTCTGCTGTGCACTCTGGTGGGGGGGTGTTAGAGGGTCAATGCATGGGTATGTGGGATGTATATATTATGGAGACTTACTATACATTAAAAACTTTTATGGTGTATGGCATCACACATCATACAACAGATTTTATTTCTGGTGGGTTGGGGTTGTAGGTGCTGGGAGGTGCATGGGTACATGGGATCCGTTTACATACTCGTCCTAACACGAACGTAAATCTCCATGACCTAACTTTACTCTTCAATCACACTCATCTTCCAGTTTATCTCCTTGCTGATCTCAATGCCAGACACACAGCCTTTCATGACAACTCCACAAATATACATGGAAGACAACTCCTAACTCTTGTCACACAAAAACATCTCATCCATCTGGGTCCACACTTTCCCACTGTTTTCACACATAATGGTAAAGGAACTCCTGATAAAATTTTCACCAACAGGGCTAGTAATCACCTACACCACTTCGTAACTCCTGGCCCTCTTTCGGGCTCTGATCATATTCCTATCACCCTCCATATCTCTATAAACCCTATACAAGTTCCAGTCCCTCCTACTACAGACTACTCATTGACTGACTGGGACGACTTTAAACACCGACTGGACAATACTGACCTTACATATGACTATAACAACAAACCAGTGACAGACATAGACAATCAAATTACACGTATACAACATGCCATCATGCAAGTCGCTGCACAGACTGTGCCTGTAAAACATTACAAGACCAGATACTCTTTACGTCCATCAGAGAGAACCAAGCGCTTGCTTACTTGTTACAGGCACCGGTTTGTTGTAAATCAAAACAGACTGAACTTAATTCGCTGGGATCTCTCCATACTTCGGATGCATATTATTCGTAGTCTGGAAGACGACCACAACCGACATTGGCAATCCCTCATTGATACTGCAGACAAACACCGAATCAAGGATCCCAAGACTTTTTGGAATTTTATCCGAAAAATCAGGGGAACCCCAAAAACTACAGCCTTCAGACACATTACTCACGACAATAGACACATCTCTGATCCAGCAGAGGCTGTGCACATTTTTAAAGACAAATGGGAACAAATCTTTCATCCACATCCTCCAGACCCAGCTGCACTTGACCACACAACTGACGTCGAACACTGGATCGCAAGACACCATGACCTCACCATCCCTGACCCCACTATCTCTCTTGATACACTATCCTCCACTCATTCTCTCAACTCTCCTTTCGTGACACTTGACATTCACTCACTATTAACTAAACTTCCCAAGAAAGCACCTGGTGCTTCTGGACTATCTCATTCAATACTTCGTCATCTTCCTCAATCTGTTGCTTCTGCTCTTACTGATCTCTTTAATGCTATCCTTGCTTCCGGTTATTTCCCTCCTTTCTTCAAATCTGCCACAGCTTGCCTGATCCCTAAACCTGGAAAAGACCTGACAAACCCAAAGAACTACAGGCCTATAAGCCTACTAGAAATCTTGGGTAAGACATTTGAAAGACTTGTAAACATGAGACTCAGAACTCACCTTGAGACAAATAACTTAGTCAATGAAAGACAATTTGGTTTTCGACAACATAGATCCACACAGGACGTCATAAATATTATCCTGAACTATATTCGCATAAATAAGGCTCAAAATTGCACTACCGCCCTCGTGACCAAAGATGTTGAAAAGGCCTTTGATACTGTATGGCACGTTGGTCTAAAATATAAACTTTGTACTTCCTTTGGTTTCCCTAGAAATATGATTAAATTATTGTGCAACTTCCTAGACGGTAGAACTATGCGAATAGGGTTCATGAAACATTACTCTGACTACTTCACACTTCATGCAGGAGTCCCACAAGGCTCTGTACTATCCCCTACACTCTATATCTTATACACTAATGACTTACCTGAACCACTTTACCCCAACACACTCACAATTTCTTATGCAGATTACATAACACAACTCACTGCACACGAAACCTCCAGATTCCTCACCCACAGAACACAACGGGAGGTCGATATGATCACTGCATGGGAACTCCAATGGAGAATTAAAACTAATCCCCTTAAATCCAATATCACCTTTTTCTTTAAAAGACGTGGAGTTCTCACTCCTGTCGACCTCAAAACCAGCACTTCTCGCACCCGTATACCACAAACCCGCTCTGTGGTCGTCCTAGGCGTTAACTTAGACACTAGGTTGACTATCAAGCCTCACATCACTTCTAAAACTACTGTTGCGGGGATTGCTCTCTCTCAGCTCTATAAGTTGCGAGGAGCTCACCCTGCATCTAAACTTCACCTCTATAAAGCCCTTATTAGGCCTCTCATTTCTTACTCTACTCTTGATATGTCACTATCACTGTCACTGTCACTATCACTAGCTGCCAAGACAAATACCATAAAACTTCAACGTATCCAAAACTGAGCATTACGTTGGTTGTTGGGAGTGAAATGGGATGATTATGCAACCAGCGAATCTCTCCATCTCAGGACTAACACACCAAAACCTTTAAACGAATTTTGGAAGACACTTTACGATAGACAAATTGACAGACTTGAGACTTACCATGACCACTGGACTGACTATTTGGACACCACAATAAAACGGCCTTATACTGATTATAATCTCTTCCAAGCTTTGTACGAACCTGCCCCCCCCCCCATACATATAATACAGTCATTTCCACCTAGAACTTCTCTCTAGAATGAACAATTCTTAAACCTGATGTTTTCTTACTTGTCTCTACCTGCCATCCCGTGAGAGTCGTCCTTGTGCAGTTTCACTATAAGAAGCAACTTGCAGATGTCCTTTGCGCCACCGACACCCTGCCCTTGCCCGACCAGCGCCACCGACACCCTGCCCTTGCCCGACCAGCGCCACCGACACCCTGCCCTTGCCCGACCAGCGCCACCGACACCCTGCCCTTGCCCGACCAGCGCCACCGACACCCTGCCCTTGCCCGACCAGCGCCACCGAAACCCTGCCCTTGCCCGACCAGCGCCACCGACACCCTGCCCTTGCCCGACCAGCGCCACCGACACCCTGCCCTTGCCCGACCAGCGCCACCAGTCTTGCAGCAGATAGTCACCGTCACTGAAATGATTATTAAGCTTCACAAGGCCTAGCGGCTGGGTTTAGCCCCGACTCTATTTCTTACTCTAAAATACTTCCTCTCACCCACTTATTCTTCTCCTATCCCACTTCCCCCTCGCCCCATGTGGGTACTTACCTGAGAGTCCTCGTATCGTTTCGAGGGTTGGGGTGCGAGTGGGGGTCCATCCCCGATTGTTGGGGTGGTCGAAGGAGAGAGGGCTGGGGTGAGTGCGTTGGGGCCCTTCCCACTGGGTGGGGGGATCGGTGGTAGGAGGTTACGGGAGGGACACTTCACACTTAAGTAGGGTCCTTTGGCTTATTACTTTTCCTCTACTTTATGTTCAGGTGTGGAACCAACACCTGGTCAAGCACGTCAAGAAATTAGAGAATGTGGAAAGGTTTGCAACAAGATTAGTTCTAGAGCTAAGGGAAATGTCCTACGAAGAAAGGTTAAGGGAAATCGGCCTGACGACACTGGAGGACAGAAAGGTTAGGAGAGACATGATAACGATACACAAAATACTGCGAGGAACTGACAAGGTGGACAGTGACAGGATGTTCCAGAGATGGAACACAGGAACAAGGGTTCACAATTTGAAGATGAAGACTCAGATGAGTCAAAGAGATGTTAGGAAGTATTTATTTAGTCATAGGGTTGTCAGGAAGTGGAACAGTCTGGCAAGTGACATAGTGGAGGCAGGAACCATACATAGTTTTAAGACGAGGGTTGATAAAACTCATGGAGCAGGAAGAGAGAGGACCTAGTAGCGATCAGTGAAGAGGCACGACCAGGAGCTATGAATCGACCCTGCAACCACAAATAGGTGAATACAAATAGGTAAGTACACACATATTCATTACCCTATACACGGTATATGCCAGGCCCAACTTGGAGTATGCAGTGCCAGAATAGAACCTCATCTGATAATACATGGAAAAAGTCCAGAAGTTTGTACACGAGGCTGTGAGGAGAGGCTATGAGGAGAGGCTATGAGGAGAGGCTAGAGGAGAGGCTAGAGGAGAGGCTAGAGGAGAGGCTAGAGGAGAGGCTATGAGGAGAGGCTAGAGAGGCTAGAGGAGAGGCTAGAGGAGAGGCTAGAGGAGAGGCTAGAGGAGAGGCTATGAGGAGAGGCTAGGCAGGAGAGGCTAGAGGAGAGGCTAGAGGAGAGGCTAGAGGAGAGGCTAGAGGAGAGGCTAGGAGGAGAGAGAGCTAGAGGAGAGGCTATGAGGAGAGGCTAGAGGAGGCTAGAGGAGAGGCTAGTAGAGGAGGAGGCTATGAGGAGAGGCTAGAGGAGAGGCTAGAGGAGAGGCTATGAGGAGAGGCTAGAGGAGAGGCTAGGAGAGCTAGAGGAGGCTATGAGGAGAGGCTAGAGGAGAGGCTAGAGGAGAGGCTAGAGGAGAGGCTATGAGGAGAGGCTAGAGGAGAGGCTATGAGGAGAGGCTAGGAGAGGCTAGAGGAGAGGCTATGAGGAGAGGCTAGAGGAGAGGCTAGAGGAGAGGCTAGAGGAGAGGCTATGAGGAGAGCTGAGGAGGCTAGAGAAGGCTAGAGGGCTGGAGAGGCTAGAGAGAGGAGAGGCTATGAGGAGAGGCTAGAGGAGAGGCTATGAGGAGAGGCTAGAGGAGAGGCTAGAGGAGAGGCTATGAGGAGAGGCTAGAGGAGAGGCTAGAGGAGGCTAGAGGAGAGGCTAGAGGAGAGGCTATGAGGAGAGGCTAGAGGAGGAAGGCTATGAGGAGAGGCTGAGGAAGCTAGAGGAGGCTAGAGGAGAGGCTAGAGGAGAGGCTAGAGAGAGGCTAGGAGAGGCTAGAGAGCTAGAGAGCTAGAGGAGAGGCTAGAGGAGAGGCTAGAGGAGAGGCTAGAGGAGAGGCTAGAGGAGAGGCTAGAGAGAGGCTATGAGGAGAGGCTATGAGGAGAGGCTATGAGGAGAGGCTAGAGGAGAGGCTAGAGGAGAGGCTAGAGGAGAGGCTATGAGGAAGAGGCTATGAGGAGAGGCTAGAGGAGGCTAGAGAGGAGAGAGAGGCTAGAGGAGAGGCTAGAGGAGAGGCTAGAGAGAGGCTATGAGGAGAGCTAGAGGAGAGGCTAGAGGAGAGGCTAGAGGAGAGGCTATGAGGAGAGGCTAGAGAAGGCTATGAGGAGAGGCTGAGGAGCTAGAGGAGAGGCTAGGGAGAGGCTAGAGGAGAGGCTATAGGAAAGGAAGAGGCTAGA
>WNWK01057696.1:0-10667 GCA_009830355.1 Cherax destructor
TTGTAGTACCAGTATTAGTTGCATTGTCGTAGTAAGTCTTGAAGGTTATAGTACCAGTATTAGTTGCATAGGCGTAGTAAGTCTTGAAGGTTGTAGTACCAGTATTAGTTGCATTGTCGTGGTAAGTCTTGAAGGTTGTAGTACCAGTATTAGTTGCATTGTCGTAGTAAGTCTTGAAGGTTGTAGTACCAGTATTAGTTGCATTGTCGTAGTAAGTCTTGAAGGTTGTAGTACCAGTATTAGTTGCATTGTCGTGGTAAGTCTTGAAGGTTGTAGTACCAGTATTAGGTGCATTGTCGTAGTAAGTCTTGAAGGTTGTAGTACCAGTATTAGGTGCATTGTCGTAGTAAGTCTTGAAGGTTGTAGTACCAGTATTAGTTGCATTGTCGTAGTAAGTCTTGAAGGTTGTAGTACCAGTATTAGTTACATTGTCGTGGTAAGTCTTGAAGGTTGTAGTACCAGTATTAGTTGCATTGTCGTAGTAAGTCTTGAAGGTTGTAGTACCAGTATTAGTTGCATTGTCGTAGTAAGTCTTGAAGGTTGAAGTATTAGTTGCATTGTCGTAGCTATCAACTTTCCCTTTCTTCTCCTAAATCCAACGCTAACATTGTCATACTCTCTTCTGACAAAGGTAATTCGGTAGTTATCCTCGATCGTGAAGATTACCTCCGTAAAGCTGATGTCTTGCTCTCTGACTCACGTACCTACACTCCTCTCGTTTCCAACCCTCTTGATCGCATCAAGAGAACTTTCAACAAGAAACCTAAGACTCTCTCCGACCTCTGTCATTCTGACTTTAACCTTGTTCAACGTTTTCGTGTCATCTGTCCCTCTCTGCCCTAATTCTATGGCCTTCCCAAAACTCACAAACCTGATATTCCTCTACGTCCCATCATATCCTCTCGAGGTTCTGTCTCTTATTCTCTTGCTTCTTGGCTAGCCAAAACCCTCACTCCCTTTCTTGGTACTTTTTCTCCTGCCCACCTTCGTCACTCTCAAGACTTCATTGAACGGGTTCGCTCTCTCCGACCTTTAAGATGCTTAGTCATGATGTCGAGTCCCTCTTCACTAATGTCCCTCTGGATGATGTCCTTAATTTTCTCAGAGAGAAGGCCAATGAAGGGTTACTTCATCTCCCTATACCTACTGATGTCTTTCTTGATTTTATACGCCTTTGTGTGGACTCTAATTCCTTTTCTTTTCAAGGTAAATCTTATTCTCAAACCTTCGGTGTCGCTATGGGCTCTCCTCTATCTCCTGTTCTTGCTAATCTTTACATGGAATACTTCGAGACTGTTCTTCTTCCCACTATTGATGTACGTCCTTCACTCTGGCTCCGCTATGTAGATGACATCTTTGCTCATTGGCCTCATGACTTAAGTCTCTTCCAACCGTTTCTTGATGCTCTTAATAATCTTGCCCCTTCCATTAAGTTTAAAGCTGATTGGGAATCTAATTCTTTGCTTCCTTTCCTTGATGTTCATGTCCACCGCTCAGTTACAGGTTTTGCCTTCTCCGTGTACGCAAGCCTATGCACAGTGGCATGTACATTCACTACTTTTCTTATCATATCTCCTCTGTCAAGAAAAGTGTTCTTATCTCCCTCTTTCTCCGTGCTCTCCGCATTTGTGATCCTCAGTTCCTTGAAGCAGAAATTTCCACTCTTCATAATTCATTTTCCCGCCTTGGCTACCCTTCCCATTTCATTGACTCTGCTTTCTCTCGTGCCAAACGGACTTTCTTCTCTCCTAAACCCTCTACTCCTGTGAACTCTCCTGTCCTCTGCCTTCCCTACATCTCTGGTCTCTCTAATCTCAGCAACTCTCTCCGTTCCTTAGACATCAAACTTACCTTTCGTCAGACAAACACTCTTCGCACTAATCTAGTTCATACCTCCCCTCCCTCTATAGATTCTCCTGGTGTCTACTCTATTTCTTGCTCCTCCTGTCCACTTCAGTACTTCGGAGATTCTGGCCGATCTCTTTCTGACAGACTCAGGGAGCACAAAAATAGTGTTAGGCTTGCCGACACTAATAATGCTCTTTTCTGTCATGTCAGAGATCACAGTCATCCTATTGATTGGTCTTCTGCTAAAACTGTCTACCCTACGTCTAACTTCACAGTCGCACAACTTTCACACAACTTTCCTTGTATGAATCTTAGCCCTGGCTTTGTCTCTGTAGATGCTTTCCTCTCCCATTACATTGTTAAATGCTTCAAACTTCAGAACACCCATGACTTAACCTGATTCCTTTCCCTTCTATCTCTTTCCCCTTCTCCTCTTTCTCCTTTCTCCTCTGTGTTTTCTTTCTTTTCTTTTGCCTTGCATTTGTCCTTCTTTTATTTTATTTTCATTTTCTCTCTCTGTGTTGTTGTCCTTACCCTATGCGGGCCGTCAGCTTCATTGCAGTGCCCCTTTCCTAGAATATGATTGACTCCACTACTACTACTACTACTACCACTACTACCTCCATTATTACCCCTCCACCACTTTCTTGTGCCCTTCCCTGTCTGCCTGCCTATAAATACCCATTGTTCCTGTCCTGTGTGTTAGTGTGACTTTGTAAATTGTTCAAGTCGGACCGAAACGTCGTCGTAAACTCCTCTCTTTTTTATATGTGCGGGTTGTGTGTATTGTTCCAGTCACGGTATTGTGCCTTTTTTTGTTATTTAAGTCTTGAAGCTTGTAGTATTTGTTGCATTGTCGTAGTAAGTCTTGAAGGTTGTAGTACCAGTATTAGTTGAATTGTTGTAGCAAATCTTGAAGGTTGTAGTACCAGTATTAGTTGCATTGTCGAAGTCTTGAAGGTTGTAGTACCAGTATTAGTTGCATAGGCGTAGTAAGTCTTGAAGGTTGTAGTACCAGCATTAGTTGCATTGTCGTAGTAAGTCTTGAAGGTTGTAGTACCAGTATTAGTTGCATTGTCGTAGTAAGTCTTGAAGGTTATATTACCAGTATTAGTTGCATTGTCGTAGTAAGTCTTGAAGGTTGTAGTACCAGTATTAGTTGCATTGTCGTAGTAAGTCTTGAAGGTTATAGTACCAGTATTAGTTGCATAGGCGTAGTAAGTCTTGAAGGTTGTAGTACCAGTATTAGTTGCATTGTCGTAGTAAGTCTTGAAGGTTGTAGTACCAGTATTAGTTGCATTGTCGTAGTAAGTCTTGAAGGTTGTAGTACCAGTATTAGTTGCATTGTCGTGGTAAGTCTTGAAGGTTGTGGTACCAGTATTAGTTACATTGTCGTAGTGTCGAATGCAGTAGTAGGAGTATAAGGAGAATTATCATAGCAAATGTTGAAGGTAGTATCAGTAGTATAAGTTGTATTATTGTAGTGATATATGTTGAATAATTAGCAGCAAGAGTTATGAAGGATTAGCATTAATAACACCAGCTGCTGCAGTGGTTGATAGTAGTATTATTAGCACCAGCTGCTTCAGTGATATTATTAGTATCACCAGCTGCTGCTGTGGTTGATAGTGGTATTATTAGCACCAGCTGCTTCAGTGATTTTATTAGTATCACCAGCTTCTGCAGGGGTAGAGAGTGGTATTAGTAGCTCCAGCTGCTCCAGTGGTAGATAATGGTATTATTAGTAGCACCAGCTGCTGCAGTGGTAGATAATGGTATTATTAGTAGCACCAGCTGTTCCAGTGGTAGATAATGGTATTATTAGTAGCACCAACTGCTGCAGTTGTTGATAGTGGTATTATTAGCACCAGCTGCTGCAGTGATATTATTAGTAGCACCAGCTGCTGCAGTGATATTATTAGTAGCACCAGGTGCTGCAGTGATATTATTAGTAGCACCAGCTGCTGCAGTGGTTGATAGTGGTATTATTAGCAACAGCTGCTGCAGTGATATTTTTAGTAGCACCATCTGCTGCAGTGGTTGATAGTGGTATTAGTAGCACCAGCTGCTGCAGTGATATTATTAGTAGCACCAGCTGCTGCAGTGATATTTTTAGTAGCACCAGTTGCTGCAGTGGTTGATAGTGGTATTAGTAGCACCAGCTGCTGCAGTTGTTGATAGTGGTATTAGTAGCACCAGCTGCTGCAGTGATATTATTAGTAGCACCAGCTGTTGCACTGGTTGATAGTGGTATTATTAGCACCAGCTGCTGCAGTGATATTATTAGTAGCACCAGCTGCTGCAGTGGTTGATAGTGGTATTATTAGCACCAGCTGCTGCAGTGATATTTTTAGTAGCACCAGCTGCTGCAGTGGTTGATAGTGGTATTATTAGCACCAGCTGCTGCAGTGATATTTTCAGTAGCACCAGCTGCTGCAGTGATATTATTAGTACACAGTGGCTTCATCAGTATTGGACTGTATTGGACTGATGAAGCCACTGTGTGGCGAAACGTTTTCTCAATAAAGATACCCAAGTGTTGCATATGTGTCTAATTTAACAACTTGTCGGTTCTCTGAACCATTCATCTACATATTATTAGTAGCCCCAGCTGCTGCAGTGATATTATTAGTTGCACCAGCTGCTGCAGTGGTTGATAGTGGTATTATTAGCACCAGCTGCTGCAGTGGTTGATAGTGGTATTATTAGCACCAGCTGCTGCAGTGATATTTTCAGTAGCACCAGCTGCTGCAGTGATATTATTAGTAGCCCCAGCTGCTGCAGTGATATTATTAGTTGCACCAGCTGCTGCAGTGGTTGATAGTGGTATTAGTAGCACCAGCTGCTGCAGTGGTTGATAGTGGTATTATTAGCACCAGCTGCTGCAGTGATATTATTAGTAGCACCAGCTGCTGCAGTGGTTGATAGTGGTATTATTAGCACCAGCTTCTGCAGTATTATTATTAGTAGCACCAGCTGCTGCAGTGGTTGATAGTGGTATTAGTAGCACCAGCTGCTTCAGTGATATTATTAGTAGTACCAGCTGCTGCAGTGATATTAATAGCACCAGCTGCTGCAGTGGTATTATTAGCACCAGCTGCTGCAGTGATATTAGTAGCACCAGCTGCTGCAGTGGTTGATAGTGGTATTATTACCACCAGCTGTTGCAGTGATATTATTATTAGTAGCACCAGCTGCGACAGTGGTAGATAATGTTATTATTAGTAGCGCCAGCTGCTGCAGGTAGTAGCATCATTACCAGCACCAGCTGCTGCAGCGGCATCATTACCAGCACCAGCTGCTGCAGCGGCATCATTACCAGCACCAGCTGCTGCAGGTAGTAGCATCATTACCAGCACCAGCTGCTTCAGTGGTAGGTAGTAGCATCATTAACAGCACTAGCAGCGGCAGTGGCATCATTACCAGCACCAGCTGCTGCAGTGGCATCATTAACAGCACCAGCTGCTGCCCCAAACTCTGCTCATAAGAACATGAGGGAGGAACACCACAGCTGACCTACAGCCCATATTAGGCAAGTTCTTCCCGAATCCAAACCCACTAACAAAAATATTTACACAACCATTCTGATTGCTTCTCACGAACATAAGAACGGAGGAACCCTGCAGCAGGCCTACTGGCCCATTCAAGGCAGGTACTTTTCAAAAGCAACAATTCCCACCCACGTATTTGTCAAGCGATTTCTCAAAGGTGTCCAAGAAATGCTTTGGTACCTCTGGTACTGACCAATCCCAGACTCTTTAACTCATATTTTTGTTTTATTTCTACTCTAAGCTACCTAAGGTTTTAGCTTCTATTACTCTACTTGGAAGATTGTTCCATACATCGACAATTGTTAGATAACCTTTACTGACCTACCTGTTTGATAACCTGTGCTGATCTACCTGTTTGATAACCTGTACTGACCTAATTGTTTGATAACCTGTATTGACCTACCTGTTTGATAACCTGTACTGACCTACCTGTTTGATAATCTGTACTGACCTACCTGTTTGATAACCTGTACTGACCTACCTGTTTGATAACCTGTACTGACCTTCCTGTTTGATAACCTGTACTGAATTACCTGTTTGATAACCTGTACTGACCTACCTGTTTGATAACTTGTACTGACCTACCTGTTTGATAACCTGTACTGACCTACCTATTTGATAACCTGTAATGACCTACCTGTTTGATAACCTGTACTGACCTACCTGTTTGATAACCTGTACTGACCTACCTGTTTGATAACCTGTAATGACCTACCTGTTTGATAACCTGTACTGACCTACCTGTTTGATAACCTGTACTGACCTACCTGTTTGATAACCTGTACTGACCTACCTGTTTGATAACCTGTACTGACCTACCTGTTTGATAACCTGTACTGACCTTCCTGTTTGATAACCTGTACTGAATTACCTGTTTGATAACCTGTACTGACCTACCTGTTTGATAACCTGTACTGACCTACCTATTTGATAACCTGTAATGACCTACCTGTTTGATAACCTGTACTGACCTACCTGTTTGATAACCTGTACTGACCTACCTGTTTGATAACCTGTACTGACCTACCTGTTTGATAACCTGTACTGACCTACCTGTTTGATAACCTGTACTGACCTACCTGTTTGATAACCTGTACTGACCTACCTGTTTGATAACCTGTACTGACCTACCTGTTTGATAACCTGTACTGACCTACCTGTTTGATAACCTGTACTGACCTACCTGTTTGATAACCTGTACTGACCTTCCTGTTTGATAACCTGTACTGACCTACCTGTTTGATAACCTGTACTGACCTATCTGATAACCTGTACTGACCTATCTGTTTGATAACCATATCCCTCATTACACTAATATTTTTTTTCTTCAGGACCTGAATAATTATTAATTACCGGGATTTTAATAAAGACTTCTGTAAAGACCTAAAACATAACCATTAAAGAGAGAACACATTTGCTGTCCATTATCAGTAAACTACGAAGCCACTATTCTCAGCGGTCCTACTTTTTCTCTGATTTTTGTCTTCTGTACTTGAAACAATTCATCTGGATTTGTCTTCGATTAATTAGCAACCTTAATTTCATAGTTGCATTTAGCCTTTCTAATCCCCTTCTGTTTTTCTCTTTAAATCTGGATATATTGTTCAGTAAAGTTATCCTCTCCTCTTCACCTGCGCTAATAAATTCCTATCTTCTCTCCTAATAGATACTTTAATCTCCTATTCATCCCAATGGTATCATTTTTATTTGATTTAATTTCTCTCTGTGGAATATATATATACTTGGGGCTCGTTGTTCATTATTAAGAGAAAGTAATAATCGCAGATATCTTCGTTATCGAAATTATAATCATCGTTAATAAAATCATCAGGTAGATTACCCCTGGTCGAGACCAGACAGGTGTTCCCTAAGTCCATTATTATCGTCACAACAAAAAATCTGGGGCTTTTTACCATATCCTGGTACTCCCAGGTAATATTTGTGATCATTTGCGCTAAGCTCTTCAGTGATCTCTACATTATTTACGAGGGTTTGTTTATTTAACAAGACCAGGTGGAGCAAATTATTACCCCTGGTAGGCTCTGTTACACTGTTTCAGAAAACACTCCTGAACTACTTCCATAAAGTCACTGGACTCCAGATTACCGGTCAAAGAAGTCCAGTCAATTTGACTAAAGTAAAAATCCCCTGCTATTACTACGTTATCGTGTCTAGAAGCCATAACAATTTCGTCCCAAAAAAGTCTCCCTCAATCGCTTTCTAAGAATGAAAGTCAGAATATTACACCTAAAATTAATTTTTCTTGACTTTCTAGAAATTCTAGCCAAACAGATTCTGTAAATAATCCATCGATTATTATACCGGATTTTATACAACATCTTTTTGGAATGTATATTCCAGTAGTTGTGTATTTTATACATCTTTTTGGAATGTATATTCCAGTAGTTGTGGATTTTATACAACATCTTTTTGGAATGTATATTCCAGTAGTTGTGTATTTTATACATCTTTTTGGAATGTATATTCCAGTAGTTGTGGATTTTATACATCTTTTTGGAATGTATATTCCAGTAGTTGTGGGTTTTATACATCTTTTTGGAATGTATATTCCAGTAGTTGTGGATTTTATACATCTTTTTGGAATGTATATTCCAGTAGTTGTGGATTTTCAAATATTCTTCAATCTTGATGGTGAGTTAAATGCCATATAAAATAAATGGTTTATATGCAATGTCTTAATCCCAAGTACTATTAGAAGCAATAGTTGTTAGTAGATGTTGTAGTTATAGGAAATGCTGGTTAAAAGGTAGTAGTAGTAGTAGTGATGGTAGTATTATAATGCTGGTTAAGAGGTAGCAGTAGTAGTAGTGATAGTAGTAGTGATGGTAGCATTATAATGGTGGAAGTAATAGCAGCAGCAGTAGTAGCAGAAGAAATAGTACAAACTGTAGCAGAAATAATAGAATAATAATAGTAGTAGTAGTAACAATAACAGTTGAAGCATTGATGAAATGAACTGTAAAATTAACAAGTAATTGTAGCAGCACCATCACCAGTAGCAGCACCATCACCAGCACCATCACCAGCACCATCACCAGCACCATCACCCAGCAGCAGCAGCAGCAGCACCAGCACCATCACCAGCACCATCACCAGCACCATCACCAGTAGCAGCAGCAGCACCATCACCAGCACCATCACCAGCAGCAGCAGCACCAGCACCAGCACCAGCAGTAGCAGCACCAGCACCAGCAGTAGCAGCACCAGCACCAGCAGTAGCAGCACCAGCAGCAGCACCAGCAGTAGCAGCACCAGCACCAGCAGTAGCAGCACCAGCAGTAGCAGCACCAGCAGTAGCAGCACCAGCAGTAGCAGCACCAGCACCAGCAGTAGCAGCACCAGCACCAGCAGTAGCAGCACCAGCAGTAGCAGCAGCAGTAGCAGCACCAGCAGTATCAGCACCAGCAGTAGCAGCACCAGCAGTAGCAGCACCAGCACCAGCAGTATCAGCACCAGCAGTAGCAGCACCAGCAGTAGCAGCACCAGCGTATCAGGCCAGCAGTGCGCACCAGCAGTGGCAGCACCAGCAGTATCAGCACCAGCAGTAGCAGTACCAGCACCAGCAGTAGCAGCACCAGCAGTAGCAGCACCAGCAGTAGCAGCACCAGCAGCACCAACACCAGCAGTAGCAGCAGCAGCACCAGCAGTAGCAGCACCAGCACCAGCAGTAGCAGCACCAGCAGTAGCAGCACCAGCACCAGCAGTAGCAGCACCAGCAGTAGCAGCACCAGCAGTATCAGCACCAGCAGTAGCAGCACCAGCAGCAGCAGTAGCAGCACCAGCAGCAGCAGCACCAGCAGTATCAGCATCAGCAGTAGCAGCACCAGCAGTAGCAGCACCAGCACCAGCAGTAGCAGCACCAGCAGTAGCAGCACCAGCAGCAGCAGTAGTGTCAGTCTGATGTACAACAAATGTTGATTCTAAAAATGCCTCATTAATGCATCTTAATACATTAATTTGTGTGGTACACTAAGATGAGTCAATGATAACACTGTGTGGTACACTAATATGAGTCAATGATAACACTGTGTGGTACACTAAGATGAGTCAATGATAACACGTTGTGTGGTACACTAAGATGAGTCAATGATAACACGTTGTGTGGTACACTAAGATGAGTCAATGATAACACTGTGTGGTACACTAAGATGAGTCAATGATAACACGTTGTGTGGTACACTAAGATGAGTCAATGATAACACGTTGTGTGGTACACTAAGATGAGTCAATGATAACACGTTGTGTGGTACACTAAGATGAGTCAATGATAACACGTTGTGTGGTACACTAAGATGAGTCAATGATAACACGTTGTGTGGTACACTAAGATGAGTCAATGATAACACGTTGTGTGGTACACTAAGATGAGTCAATGATAACACGTTGTTGGTACACTAAGATGATCAATGATAACACGTTGTGTGGTACACTAAGATGAGTCAATGATAACACTTTGTGTGGTACACTAAGATGAGTCAATGATAACACTGTGTGGTACACTACGATTAGTCAATGATAACACGTTGTGTGGTACACTAAGATAAGTCAATGATAACACGTTGTGTGGTACACTAAGATAAGTCAATGATAACACGTTGTGTGGTACACTAAGATGAGTCAATGATAACACGTTGTGTGGTACACTAAGATGAGTCAATGATAACACGTTGTGTGGTACACTAAGATGAGTCAATGATAACACGTTGTGTGGTACACTAAGATGAGTCAATGATAACACGTTGTGTGGTACACTAAGATGAGTCAATGATAACACTGTGTGGTACACTACGATTAGTCAATGATAACACGTCGTGTGGTACAGTAACACTTAGTATTACCACCTAGTGTTTCATTACCACATTACACAACGTAAGGAACTAACACCTGGTTGGCTTGCAGGAAGACTGTGCGGCACCAACACAACGTGTCGGACCTGCCTCAGGAACCTGAACGTGACGCGTCAAGTCTTCAGGAACTGTACTCATACTCATGGTTCAGGTATGTAACTTCAGACTTTCAATTGACACCCAGGTGTTAGTCTCTCTTTTATGTCACAAATATTGCAGTAACTACGCACACGCACACAAACACATACACGCCCATACACGCCCCCGGTGGCCCAGTGGTAAAGCTCTTGCTTCACGCACGGAGGGGCCGGGTTCAATTCCCGGTGGGGCAGAAACATTTCGAAGTGTTTCCTTACACACACATACACACACATACATACAACAGGCCTAGTGTCTAATT
>WNWK01057697.1:0-10667 GCA_009830355.1 Cherax destructor
ATCCTTTTTTTTCTTAAAATAGTGTTACCAAAACCCCAAACCCCCCTTTCTATACAAAGTTCAATCAAATGCCCCCCATTATCATTTGCACCTGGCCCCCCAAAATTACCTACCACACCCTTTCAAAACGCTTCTCCTACTTTAGCATTTAGGCCCCCTACCACGATTACCCCTCCCCACTTGGCTCAAATTTCCCCACACACCCCCGCTTAACATCTCCCAAAATCTCTCTCCCCCCCCCTCCTCTCTTCCCCGGGGTGCATACGCCCTTTTAGACCCACTTTTCACATCCGACCCTTATTTTAATCCAATCCTTGAATTTACATTTATGTTCCCTCTTCCCCCCCCATAACTCACCCCTTCAACATTTTTTCCCCTTCCTTACCCTCTAACTCTCTGATACCCTGACTTAATCCATTTATTTCTCCCCACTGAAACTCGCCTCCCCCCTTCAGCTTTTTTTCCCTTTTTTGGGGCCAGGACTAACTTCTTTTCATTCATAGCATTAGAATTGTCTCTTTTTTATCATCCTTTTCATCCACGACATTCAGAACCCCAAATTTTATAAGTTTTCATTTCTTGTTTTAGTAATCTATGGGGGAAAAGGGGTTATCCCCCATTGCCCCCGGCTTTGTCGCTTTTTACGACACGATAGCTTACTGGGGGAAGAATTCTGAAAACCCCCCGGGGAAAAAAATAAAAAAAGAAAAAATTAAAGAAAAAAAGGAAAAAAAAAGGGGGTTTTGTATATACAGAAAAGATGTAAAAGGCCAAATTTTAAGGTGAAGAAACAAGACATCCCCTGCAACCTTGCATGAGGGAAGAAAAAAAGCACCACCCAAACCCACCATTAGCAAAAAAACCACAACCCTATAAATATATATATATATAATATAAAATATATATAATATATATATATATATATAATATATATATATATATATATATATATATAATAATATATATATATAATATATATAATATATATAATATATAATATATATTTATATATATTATATATTTATATATATTATATATATATATATATTAATATAATATTAATAATATTATATATATATATATATATATATATATATATATATATATATATATATATATATATATATATATATATTTTTTGCAAAAAAACCCCCTTTGGGGGAAAAAAAATGGGGGAATTTTCCCAAGCGCCGGACTACTACATTATCAAGGAACAAAAAAGGGGAAACATGACAAGAGGATTAAAAAAGGGGGGCAAGACCACCTCACAGTCACATCACACTAAAAAGACTACACCTCCCAGAGCTTAACATCCCCGGACTCGGAAGGGAAAAAACAAGAAAGGACCTGAAATTTTTTAAAATTAAGATTAGTCCAATTTATCATTAAATTCTTCCCAAATTT
Organism: Cherax destructor; assembly: GCA_009830355.1. Classification (NCBI taxonomy): domain Eukaryota; kingdom Metazoa; phylum Arthropoda; class Malacostraca; order Decapoda; family Parastacidae; genus Cherax; species Cherax destructor. Next base: position 1,405 of record WNWK01057697.1, read on the forward strand.
TTTTAAATTTAAAAAAAAGAATCCAATTTATATAAAAAAAAAAAAATATTCATATTATTTTCAAAACTGCTTTTAATGAAACATGATTCATTATATTCCTCCAACCATGGACTTGCTTGATATAACCTTCTCAAAAATTTTAAAAAAAAAAGGGAGGTTTTTTTCCCCACATGAATAAATAAAAAGAATTTAGAATATTGCCCTTTTTTAATCCATATTTATGTTGTTTTAATCTTAGTTAAATTTTTTTTCCCCTTTGACCTTAATAAACTTTGGGGGTTATTTTACAAGGGAATCTTGGGGGAAAATCCAAAAATTTTTGGGAAAAATTTTTAAAAAAAAAGTCTTTTTTTGTATCAAGATTTTTAAATACTTTTTTTGATTTTAAAAATTTTTAAAAAAAGGGGGAAGGAAAAATATAAACCCTTTTGGGGGAAAAAGGGGAAAAACCCCAAAACATTTTTGGTTGAATAAGGTTGGTTTTTTTTGGGATTGAAAATTTTTTCCCCTAGTTTTTTTAAAAAAGATTTATCAATTATGTTTCTGGGGTTTTTTTAAATCATTAATTTTTTTTATAAATTTTGAGATTTCTTCATCAAATGAACCCCGGGCTACAAATACGTAAAGCTCTAAAAAAAATTGAAAAAAAAACCAAAATTTTTAAATTATATTGATGGAAGAGAAGATTTAAAAAAATTTTCCCGGGGAAAAGGGGTTTTAGGCCCTTTTTTTTTTTTTTTCCTCTTAAACGAGTCGGCGGGTTACGCTACTGTGGGGTTTTGTTTTTGTTAGTGTGATGTGACTGTGGGGGGTAGTTTTTGCCCCTTATATAAGCCCCCTTGTCTTTTTTTTATAGTTCCTTGAAAATTTTGGGGATCACAAGCCCCGGGGAATTTCCCCTTTTTTTTATAGTGGTTGTCTTGCATATTTTGATATCACCTGTTTACTGTGATTTTTTTGCATATATATATATTTTAATATATATATATATATATATATATATATATATATATATATATATATATATATATATATATATATATATATATATATTTTGGGTTTTTTTCCCAATAAATATATTTTAGATACGTTAACATTAATTTAATAATAAAAAAAAATGAAATATTTTTTTTCGTTATATTCAAAATTTTAGGTAAAATTTTTGATACACAAATTTTCACTTTTTTCTTTATTTTGGGAAGGGGGGCTTTTTTATTTAAGCCAAAAACGAAGTTTTCCTTTTTAAACGGCACGACGAAGCCTTTTATCCACTTTTCCCAGGCTAGGGGCCCCAACAATTTTAACCCCGAGAGGACCAATATATATATATATATATATATATATATATATATATATATATATATATATAATATATATATATATATATATATATATAGTAAAATTAGGTAAAACTTCATTTTGGTTTTTAAAAAACAACGCTCACCCCAAAAAGAAATGGGTTTGTGTTTCTAAGGCCAAAATTTGGGAAAAACGAAAAAAAAATTTTTTTATTAATTTAAATTTTAAATTAATGTTAAATCTAAAAATATTTAGTGGGGGGCTAAATTAAATTGGGTTTTTTAAATAAGGTTAAAAGGGGTTTTTTTAAAAAAATTTTCGGGGGAAAATTATAAATTCTTACAAAAATAAATGAAAAAAAAAATCTTTTTAAAAAAATAAAGAAAATTTTAGAAAGGGTTAATTTTAGATTGGCCCCTTTAATTTTTCCCTTTTACCTAATCGGGGACGACATATATATATATATATATATATATATATATATATATATATATATATATATATATATATATATATATATATATATATATAAGATTTACTTGAAAATATATATATATATATATATATATATATATATATATATATATATATATTTTAAAAATTTAAAATCTCTTTTTGGTTTTTTGGGGGGGAAAATAATTGGGAAATTTTGTTTTTTATAAAATTTTTTGAGGCCCCGGCCCGCCCTCAATCCCCCGGGGGGGGCCAGGGGATTCTTCCCTTTAAGACCGGGGAGGACCGGGTTTTCCCGGCTCCCCGTGCCCTGGTGATGGACCAGGGCCCGGGCCCCCCGGGAAACCCCTGGGGGAGGACCATGATTCCCCTTTTTCGGCCTGGTGAGGACCAGGGGGGCCCCTTTTCCCGGGCCCCCGGGGGGCCGGTGGCCCCCTCAGGCCCCTGGGGTTGGGAAAAGGTTCTGCCCCCCCGTGCCCCGGGGAGGGCCGGGGCCGGGGCCCCCCCGCCCCCGGGAGGACCGGCCCCCTTTATTAGTCCCCGGGATTTCCCGGGTTTTTTCCCCCCAGGCCCGGGGGAGGACCAGGGCTTGGGGTCTTTTTGTCCCCCCGTGGGGCCAGGCCCTTTGGTCTTTTTATGCCTTGGTGAGGACGGTCTTAGGGGTTTTTTTTTTGGGACTGCTTTTGACATGGGCCAAAAGTAGGGCCAAACCCTTTGGGGTTTCCTTTCTTAGTTTTATATATATATATAATATAATATATATATATATATATATATATATATATATATATATATATATATATATATATATAAGGTAGTGGGGAAAAATTATATATATATATATATATATATATATATATATATATATATATATATATATATATATATATATATATATATATATATATATATATATATATATATATATATATATATATATTTTTTGCAAAAAGATCACAGTAAACAGGTGATATCAAAATAGAAGAAAACTATAAAAAATAGAAAAACCAGGGTGCTACTCATTATCAAGAAACTATAAAAGGAAAATGACACGAAGGTTTAAAGGGGCAGAATACACCTACAGTCACATCACATAAAAAGACACCTCACACTAAAAAAGATACACCCCCACAGAGTCGTGCGTTTTACGCTAGGTGTTCTTTTTAGGAGTGACCTTAGTTTTCTGCCCTTTATGCCTTTGTGTCATGTTTCCTTTTTTAGTTCCTTGATAAGGAGTAGTCACGAAAGCAAATTTTTTCTATTTTTCATAGTGCTTTTATATATATATATATATATATATATATATATATATATATATATATATATATATATATATATATATATATATATATATATATATATATATATATATATATATATATATATATATATATATATATATATATATATATATATAAGGGGGGTTTGTTGGGGAAAAAATAAAAGATATAAATGAGATGGAGAGATACGAAGGGGGAGCAATGATGTTGCAGGACGTTTTGGGGAGACAAGAGGGAATATAAAGATAAATTAATAATTTTGTGGATTAAAATAAGGGTGATGAAAAATGGTCATAAAAGGTGAAGCACCCGGAGAAGAGGGAGGAGAGTAAGAAAGAAATTTTTGGGTATATTAAACGGGGTAGGAATAATTGTAGAGAGAGAATTTAGGGGGCCCAAAGCAAAGAGGAGAAGTTTTTGAGAGGGGAGGGTACGTTTTGGCATGCCAAATAAATAAAAAGAATTTGATTGAACTTTGATAGAAAGGGGTTTGGTTTTAGGAACACATATTTTAAGAAAAAGAGGGTAAAAAGATACAAGAATAATAACTTTAAAGACAAAAAAGGTTTCCGACACAAGACAAAGTAAAAACTATGAGAGACTTTGAAAGCATGTTTATAGAGGGGCCCCCAGATATATCACTTTTTAATTTAGCCCTAAGAGGGTAGAGGACAATGAAAATAGGGAAAAGCAAGAAAAAAGATGAAGGTTTATAAACCATGGAGGAGGCGTTAGGGTAAGATATAAACAACTGGGGGGAAGATGGTAAAAGGGGAGTATTGGCAATTGGAAGAAACATGGGGTAAGTTTAATAATATAGGAGAGGCAGCAGAAGCCAGGAAACAGAAAGTCAGGTGGATGGAAGAAGAGCAAAGGGAAAGGAAAAAGAGTGGAAAAGGAAAAAAAAAAAGAAAAGTTGTGAAAAATTTTTTACAAAGAGAAGGATAAGAGGGGGAGGAGTATATGGAGAAAAAAGAGGGGTTAAGAGCGCGGGGGAATCAATGAAAAAAGAAAAAGAAATGAGAGAGATAAAAAAAAGGTGATATAAAAATAGAAACAACCACTAAAAAAACTATAAAACAAAGCATAAAAAGGCCTATAAAAAGCAGACTACAGTCAACATCATACTAAAAAAAAGACCACACCACAGTAGCGTGACATCGCCCCACTCGTGAAGAGGAACAGAAACTTTTCCCCCAAGAATTAAGATTTGTCATTAAATTTTTCCCCAAATTTTATTAATTATAAACAATCCAATTTATATAAACCAAAAGAAATATTCATATTATTTTCAAAACTGCTTTTAATGAAACATGATTCCAGGGGGATAGTCAAATAGGTATATGGATAGGGCCTTCTGCTTGAAAGATAGAAGTAGGAGACAGGGGCCCTTTCCCGGGGTAAGGATATAATGCCCCTGGACGAAATCACAGAGGTAAGGGAGGTAATGACTGATCCAGACAGCACTTTTTCCCCGCCTTGAGCTGCCACTTTTTAAAGTCCTGGTGCGGTACTCTATCAAAACCCTTTATAAAGTCTAAATAAACAATATCAATTTTACCTGCAACGCTTCAAAAGCTTTAGTAAGAAGGTTAATAAATTAGAAAAAGAGGAACAGCCCTCGTGAATCCATGCTGAGTATCATTAATCAAATTATGGTTATCCAGGGTTATAGAAAAAAAGTTGGGGGATAAGATACCCCCCCTTTAAAAATAACCCCGCATCTTCCCGACAAGGAAATATTTTGCCCATTTTTAAAAAATTTTTTTCCCCGGTTTTCCAAAAGGGAAGACATTAATAATATCCCAGTAATAATTTTTACAGAGGCCCAGAAGAAGATAAATTATGTAATATCACTATAAAATGGTTGGGAAAACAACTAACCATTGAAACTAAATAATCGGGGGCCTAAGCTTTGAGGGTTCTTAAGGAAGAAATGGAACTGGGGAACCAAATTAATTTTTTTAATTTATCTCTTCAAACGGGTAGTGTCTGATATGGAAGAGGGCTGGAAAAAATGGAAAAAAATACCGAAAAAAATGGAAAATAAACACATAAGGATAACGGATCCTTTTTTGAAACGTTTAGCAATTTATCGAACAGACAGATCTCCCCGGAAAATGAGCAAAATATATATAGGTACAGCGGTGGAGAATGCTGGGTGAGGGGAGAAAGCTACGAGTTTTTAAAAGTAGTTGATATTAAAAACATAGTGTGACTTAAAGGCCCCAAAAAGGTACCATTCTTGAGTTCTATGGGTACGTTGGGTTCGGGGCAATAGGTTCAGCATGTGGAAAGCCGGCTCTGGTTGAAGTTGTGGGAATAGCGAGGGATGATTCGGGATTCTTCGGCATTCTTTTTCTTTTTTGGCGGAGTCTTGCTTTTGAGTTTATTAAATGGTTGGGTAAATTTTTGGCTGAAACAGGCATTTCTGGGGTCGGGCAGATCCGCCCCTGCACGGGGGTTCAAAACGGTTTGTGGTCTCGGTGAAATCACTACGCACCATTACAAGGATTTGGTATCCCCGGGGAAGATGGCTAATGGTTTTATCAATGTTTTAAAGTATCCTATACAATGCTGGTTCACGCCCGGGTTTTTTTCGGAGCCCACAGACAGATCGCGTGACTGAAAAGCACTGGGGGGGGCCAAATTTTCAAAGATCAATTAATGCATTTTTTATTTTTCCATTGTGTCGGTTTTTTTACCATTTATTTCCCAAAGTACCCCATTTTTAAAGTTGGGACAAGTCACACCTCAAAAACGCCCAATGCCCCGACCTCATTAGTAAAAATTTCTAGAGGAATTTTTTGATATTATTAGAAGCCATATAGATAACCATAATTTGATTAATTATACTGATGGGTTCACGAGGGGGTTTCCGCCTATCTAATTTATTAACCTTCTTCACTAAAGTTTGACCCCGGGTCACGGTAAAGAATTTGATATCGTTTTTTTTTAGACTTTTGTAAGGCTTTGATAGAGTATGCACCGGACGTTAAAGAAAGTGGCAGCTCATGGCATTGGGGGAAAAGGGTCATGGATCGAGTCATACCACCAATGGGAAGCAGAGAGGGATAAAAATTTAAAACCGATGGACTTGAATGTCAGGGTCATATGATCAGTCTTAGGCCCATTGTTATTTATAATATATATCAATGACCTTAAAGGAATTACTAGTGATATGAGCAAATTCCCTAGACACGAAGATAGGTGATAATTGATTCAAACATAGAGTCATAGAACTCGAGTTTATAAGAAACTTAATTCTGGCCCGAAAAGTTTGGATGCAATTCAATGTAACATAAGAAACATAAGAAAGGAGGAAACTGCAGCAGGCCTGTTGGCCCATACTAGGGAGGTCCTTCACAATCCATCCCACTAACAGAATAGCCAACCTAATTTTCAACTACCCAAGAAATGCAAGATTTATTAACCCAAGTCTCCCCCCCTTTTAATAACCCCCCTCACTCATGAATTTTTCCAACCTAAATTTGAAACTACCCAAGGTCATAGCTTCAATGACCCTACTAGGCAGACTGTTCCACTCATCAACTACCCTATTTCCAAACCAATATTTTCCTATATCCTTTCTAAATCTAAACTTATCCAATTGAATCCTTTTCCCCGGGGTTCTCTCGGAGAGATATCCTCAAGACCTTATTTATATCCCCCTTATTAATACCCATCTTCCACTTATATCCCTCGACATGTCTCCCTCATTTTTTGGGGCCCAAAAGTGAATGTAATTTTAAGGGCTTCAATCTTTCTTCATAGGGAAAAGATTTCTAAGCATGAATTAACTTTTCATTCGCGCTGAATGTTTTCTAAAGAATTTATATCCATTCTGTAAAATGGAGAAGAACTGAGCTGCATAATCTAGGGAGGTTTCTAATAGTAAAAAAGCGTAATATAACCGCCGGATTTCCCGTCGTTTCCTTTCTATATAAATCCCAGAAATCTTTTTGTTTATTTATTACGCTTAGGCAGCTGACTTGGCTGGGTTCCCGCACCATAACCCCAGATCCTTTCGCATTCCTACGGCTGAGTTCAACATTATTGCGGAAAAGGCCGGGGCAACTTTCCCCCAAAACCCTTAGAACTTTGCATTTATCTCTTAATGATCTGCCATTTTTCTACCGGGAAATTTGGCTTCTAAATCCTCCCAAGTTCCGCACATCTACGTCTGAATCGATTATCCTCCCCTTTCCTCGCACACCCCGATCCCCTATCACTAGAATTCCCTCAAGGTCATTTATATATATTATAAACAACAAGGGGCCCAAAACCGATCCCGGGAACGCCACTCACAGATCCCCACCAGATTTAACCCCAAACGCACCCCCTTTCCGTTTCCTATGTCCCCCAAACCCCGATCCATGAAAACACCCCAAAAGGCCGGGAAAAAGAGCCATTTTTTTAACAGCCTAGGGGTACTCTATAAAAAAGCCTTACTAAATCCAAATAAACAATATCGAATTTTTTATCAGGATCAACCCCCCTCAAAACCCTTTAAATAAAAAGTTAATAAATTGCTTGGGGGCGGGAACCCCCCGGGTGAATCAATGTTGAGTATCATTAATCAAATTAGCCTATCGAGATGGTTTAGTTATCAGCTATAACCGATTTCTAATAATTTGCCTAAAATTTAAGTTAGACTTTTTTGGGGCGGAATTTGACGAATTTAATGGTCTCGCTTTAAAAAAAAGGAATTACATTGACATCTTCCACGTATCGACACTCACCTTTGAAGAGATAGGAAAAAAGTTAGTTAAAGGGTTTACGATTCAATTTTTCATTCCTTAAGAACCCTTGGGAAAAAAACTCATGTGGCCCGGGGGATTTATTTTGCCTCAAACGGTCTATCGTTTGAAACCATTTCGCTATGACTGTGATACTACATAATTTATCTTCTTCGGCCCAATTAAAATACCACTGGGGTATTATTTAAAGGGCTTCCCCAGTGAAAACCGGGGAAAAAAAAAATTATTAAAAATAGATAAACGCAAAGGCCTGCTCAGAGTCACATAACCCGCACTTATGTTAAATAACGAGAACTTAGCCATACAGATTGGGAAGGGCTTGGGTGAGGAAGAGCAACCTTAAACCAAGACAGCAATGCCGCAAAGTAAAAAAAGGGAAATAGAACCCGGGGTTTATATCAAAGAAGAACAAGTCCGAGGTTATATTGCTTTTTACACTAGAAAGGGCCCCACCTGATTACAGCTAAGGTTTGGTCTCCATATTACAGAATGGACATAAATTCGTTAGAAAACATTCAGCGTAGAATGACTAAATTAATACATAAGATGAAATCTTTCTTACGAAGAAGATCAAGACCCTTAAATTATCCACTTGTGACATGAATGAGGGGAGACAGATCGAGGTAAACAAGTGGAAAATGGGATTTAAAAAAGGGGATATAAATAAGGTCTGAGGATATCTCTCCAGAACCCGCAAAACGGGGTTCAACATAAGAACAGAATGTAAGATAAAAACATCAAGGACCCGGGTGCCCATAACTAGGCAGGTCCTTCACAACGGCCCCCCTAACAGAATATTTGCTCAACCCAATCTTCAATGCCACCCAAGAAATGTTTGAAATTCTACCCACCTGCGCGAGCCCCACTCAAATCCAACCCCTCTCACTCCGCAATTTATCCAACCTAAATTTGAAACTACCCAAGGTCCTATTTAAACTTACTAGGCAGACTTGGGTTCACCATCAACTACCCTATTTCCAAACCAATACTTTCCTATATCCTTTTCTAAATCTAAACTTTATCTAACTTACCATTTTTTGGGTTTCCCCTCGAGAGATACCCCAAACCTTATTTATATCCTACACCATTTTCCACTTGTATACCTCGATCATGTCTCCCCTCCCACGTCTTACAAGTGAAGTAATTTTGGGTTTTCAATCTTTCTTCGTAAGGAAGATTTCTAATGCCTTTTTAATTTACCCTTCTACGCTGAATGTTTTCTAACGAATTTAGTCCATTCGAAAGGGGACCAGAACTGAGCTGGTAATCTAGGGAGGCCCACTAAGATTGATAAAGTCAATATAACCTCTGACTCGTCGCAACACTTTTGAATAAATCCCAGTGCCTTATTACGTACGCTAGGCATCGTGCTTGGGTTTAAGGGGCCACCATCACCCCCAAGTCCTTCTCGCAATCTGTAGGGTAAGTTCTAAGTTATTTAACTTATGTGCCAAGCGGACACTCCCGAGCT
>WNWK01057698.1:0-10666 GCA_009830355.1 Cherax destructor
TGTGTGGAGAGAAGAGATTATTTGGGGGGGAGAGGGGGGGTGTAAGGGGGGGGGAAGGGGGGGAAAGGGAAATGGGGGAAAAAGGGGGGGTGGGGGGAAAATTTAAAGAGAACGGAAGGGTTTTTGGGGGGAAATTTTTTGCTGATTCACTTTAAATGCTTTTAAGGCCCCCCTTAGGACTGACAGGAGGCAGGGGGCGGGCGACTTGATTTTGATGGATGGGGGGGGGGTTTGGGGGGGGAGTCTTTGGATGGATGAGGGGGGGGGGAGGCTTTATGTGTTTGGGGGGGGGGGGGAGCCTGATGTGATGAATGGCAGGTGGGGGGGAATCCTTAAATGGTTGAAAGGGGGAGAGGGGGGTTGGATGTGATGGGGTTTTTAAAAAAGGTTTTTTTGAAAAAATTTTATATAATGGATGAGGGAGGGGGGGGAGAAAAGGGGGTTTTTTTATGGATGAGGGGAAGGGGGGGGGGTAGGCTAAAAAGGGGGGGGTGGTTCCCCAAAAGGGGGGCTTTCCCCCAAATTTTTCTCCCGGGGGGGCTTCACAGGAAGGCTCCAAAAACAAGGCCGACTTTTTTTTGCTTTTCACATGTTGACGTTATCTTCCCTTTTTTTTAAATAATTTCAATATCTGTTGTAATAACCGAGCAGTCAGGGGGGCCAGAAAACCCCCCCCCAATCAGGGTTTCGGGAATGGCAAAAAAAAAATAGAAAAAAAAATTTTTGGTACTTGCATGGACGGGGGGGGAGGTAAAAAAAGGGAAATTTCCTTGAGCAACCTACCTGGTACTGTCCGCTGCTTCCCCCTCGTGTGTGTGCTAGTTGTGGTTGCAGGGCCCCCTTTACAGCTCCTGGCCCCCCCAAGGGATACTTTGGTAGTTGGCTGGTTTTTTTTTTAAAAATTTTTTTTTTTATTAGTTGATAATATCTTATCGACCCCCGGGGGTTTGGAAAATTTTTTCGGTGTGGGGGCCCCCCCCCCGGTTTTCAGCCCCTAGGCCCCGGGTTTTGCAGGCGTCTTCTGGCCCTTCTTGCAGGCGCCCAAAAAGGGGGGGTTTGGGGGCCCGGGGTTTGACCCCCCCCCGGTTTTTTCCAGGGGCCCCGGGCCCGGGTTTTTCCCCCCGGGGGCCCCCCCCCCGGTTTTTTTTGGCGCCCTAAGGCCGGTTCTTTGGGGACCCGGGCCCCGGTTTTTTCAGGCCCCCCAGGCCGGTTCTTTTTTGGGGCCCCCGGCCCGGGGTTTTTTAGGCGCCCCCCCCCCGGGGTTTTGGGGGCCCCCCCGGGCCCGGGGTTTTTCCCCCGAGGACCCCGGCCGGCCCCTTTTTGGCGGGGGCCAAAAGGGCCCCTTTTTGTAAGGGGCCCCCCCCCCGGTTCTTTCAGGCGCCCCCCGACCGGTTCTTGCAACCCCCAAACTGGTTTTGAGGGGCCCCCGGGGGCCCCCTTTTTCGGGGGCCCCCCGGGGCCCGGGTTTTTTCCCGGGGGTTTTCCCCCCGGTTATTGCGGGCGCCCCCCGGGGCCAAAAACTTGCAGGCCCCCCCAGGGGCCCGGGGTTTTTTCAGGCGCCCCCCCCCCGGTTCTTGCAGGCGCCCCAGGCCGGTTCTTCCCGGCGCCTCCAGGCCGCTTCTTTCAGGAGCCCCCCAGGCCGGTTCTTGCAGGCGCCCCGGGGCCGGTTCCCAAAAGGGGCCCACAGGCCGGGGGGCCCCCCGCCCCCCCCGGCCCCCAGGCCCCTCCCCCCCGGGGGTTTTTTAGGGGGCCCCCAGGCCGGTTCTTTCAAAAAGGGGGCCTCTGGCCCCAGGCGCCCTTTTTTTCTTTTGGGGGGCCGGGGGCCCAACCCCCCCCCCGGTTCTTGCAGGGCCCCCGGCCGGTTCCCCTTGGGGGGCCCCGGCCCCGGGTTTTTGGCGCCCCCAGGCCCCGGGTTTTTTAGGGGCCCCCCCCCCGGTTCTTGCAGGCGCCCCCAGGCTGGTTCTTTCGGCGCCCCGGGCGGTTCCCGACCCTCGGCCCCGGTTTTCGGGGGTCCTCTTGCCCTTCTTGCAGGCGCCCTCTGGCCCTTCTTGACGGTTGCCGGTTCCCCTTTGGGGGGCCCCCCGGCCGGTTCCGCAAACCCCCAAAAGGGGGTTCTTGGGGGGCCGGGCCCCGAAAGGTTCTGGGGGCCCCCCCCCGGTTCTTTCAGGGCCCCCCTTTGGGGGGGCGTCTAAGGGGCCGGGGTTTTTTCCTCTGGGGGTTTTTTGGGGGTTTTCCCCCGCCGGCCCCTTTTTGGGCCCCGGCCGGTTTTTTGGCGCCCCCCCAAAAAGGGGGTTTTTAACCCCCCCCAGTTCTTGCAGGCGTCCTCTGGGGCCCGGGGGTTTTCCGGGGGCCCCAGGCCGGTTCGCGGGGACCCCAGGCCGGTTTTTTTTGGCGTCCTCTGGCCGGTTTTGCAGTCGCCCCCGGCCCGGGGGGGGCCCCTTCCCCCTTTAGGGCCCCCCTTTCCCCCGGGGCCCCCGGGGCCGGGGTTCCGCAGGGAACAGGGGGCCCGGGTTTTTTTAAAAGGCCCCGGGTTTTTTCAGGCGTCCCCAGGCCCGTTTCGGCGCCCCCAGGCTGGTTTTTTGCAGGCACCCCCCCCCCCGGTTTTTCCCCCCCGGCGTCCCCCGCCGGTTCTTGCAGTCGCGCTCTGGCCAGTTCTTTCAGGCCCCCCCGGCCGGTTCCCGGGGGCCCCCCCCCCGGTTCTTCGGGCCCCAGGCGGGCCCGGGCCCCCGGGGTTTTTTGGGCCCCCCAGGCCGGTTCTTTTTTGGGGCCCCCAAAGGGCCCGGGTTCCCCTTTTTGGGCCCCCAAAAAGGTTCCCCTTCGGGGGTCCTCTGGCGGGGGTTTTTTCAGGCGCCCTCCCCCGGTTTTTGCAGGCCCCACCAGGCCGGTTCTTGCAGGCGCCCCCAGGCCGGGGTTTTTTCAGGCGCCACAAGGCCGGTTTTTTTTCCCCCCGGGTGGTTCTTTCAGGCGTCCTCTGGCGGGGGTTTTTCGGGGGCCCCCGGGGGTTTTGAGACCCCCCAGGCCGATTTTTTGAGGCCCCCAGGCCGGTTCTTGAGGGGGCCCCCAGGCGGTTTTTTGGGCGCCCCAGGCCGGTTCTTTCAGGCCCCCAAGGCTGGTTCTTGCAGGCGTCCTCTGGCAGGTTCTTTTTTGGCGCCCCCCGGCCGGCGAAACCCCCCCGGCCGGTTTTTGCAGGCGCCCCCCGGGTTTGGGTTTTTTACCCCCCGGGGTTTGGGTTTTTTTCAGGGCCCCCCCCCGGTTCTTCGGTCGCCCCAGGGCCCGGGGTTTTAAAAAACGTCCTCTGGCCGGTTCCCCTTTTTTGCGCCATCTGGCCGGTTCTTGCAGGCGCCCCCCCCCCGGGCCCCTTTTAACCCCCAGGGAATTTTTTTCAGGCGTCCTCTGGCCGGTTCTTTCAGGCGCCCCAAGGCCGGTTTTGCAGGCGCCCCCCCCCCGGTTCTTTCAGGCGTCCTCTGGCCGGTTTTCAGGCGCCCCCCCCCCCCGGGGTTTTTTCAGGGCCCGCAACCGGGTTTTTTGGGGGGCCTCTGGCCCCGGGTTTTTTTGCAGTCGCCCCCTTTTGGGGGTTCTTTTGGGGGGAGCCGGTTTTTGCAGGCCCCCAGGCCGGTTCTTGCAGGCGGGGGCCCGGCGCCCCCAAAAAGGGGGGGTTTTTTGGCGTCCTCTGGCGGTTCCCCTTTACGCCCCCGGCCCGGGTTTTTGAAACCCGGGGGTTCCCGCAGGCGCCCCCCGGGCCCGGGTTTTTGCAGGCGCCTCCCCGGCTGGTTCTTGCGGCCCCCAGGCCGGTTCTTGCAGGCGCCTCAAGGCCGTTCTTGCAGGCGTCCTGGCAAAAAAATTTTTTGGGGGCCCCCCCCGGGCCCGGGTTTTTCAGGCCCCCCCGGCCGGTTTTTTGCAGGCGCCCCCAGGTTGGTTCTTGCAGGCGCCCCCCCGGCTGGTTCTTGCAGGCGCCCCCCCCCCGGTTCTTTTTGTCACCCCCTTGGGGGCCGGGTTTGGGGAAAAATCCTCTGGCCTCCCCGGGGGCCCCCCCGGCCCCGGGTTTTTTCAGCCCCAGGCCGGCTTTTGGGCCCGGGGTTTTTTTTCAGCCCCTCCCCGGGGTTTTTTCAGGCGCCCCCAGGCCCCGGGGTTTTTTCAGGCACCCGCAGGCCCCGGTTTTTTTTGGCGTCCTCTGGCCGGTTATTGCAGTCGCCCCTGGAAAAACTTGCGGCCCCCCCCCGGTTTTTTCCGGCGCCCCCCGGGGCCGGGGTTTTTTCAGGCGCCCCCGGCCGGGTCCCAGGCGCCCTCAGGTTGGCCCCCAGGCGCCTTCAGGCCGGTTCTTTTGGGGCCCCCCGGGGGTTTCCCCCCCGGCGTCCCCTTTTTTGGTTCTTTCAGTGCCCTCCCGGCCCGTTCTTTTTGGCCCCCCATGCCGGTTCTTGCAAAAAGGGGCCCCCGGTTTTTTGGGCGCCCCCCCCCCGGTTCTTGCCGTCCCCGGCCGGGGTTTTCGGCGCCCCCGGTTCCCGCAGGCACCCGGGCCCCGGTTTCCCCCCGGCGTCCTCAACCGGTTTTTGCAGTCGCGCTCTGGCCAGTTCTTTCGGCCCCCCCGGCCGGTTCTTTGGGGCCCCCCCGGGGGGTTTCCCCCCGGGCCCCCCGGCCGGTTTCCCAGGCGCCAACAGGCCGGTTTCTTTGCAGGAGCCCTCACTTTTCCCCGCCCCAGGCCGGTTTTTTGCAGGCGTCCCCAGGCCGGCTGTTGAGGGGCCCCCCCTGGTTCGAGGGGGCCCCCAAAGGGGCCTTTCCCCCCCCGGGGGGCCTCAACCCCGGGGTTCCCCTTTTTGTCGCCCTCTGGCCCCCGGCCCCCCCGGCCGGTTCTTGCAGGGGGCCCCCCGGCCCCGGGTTTTTTGCCCCGGGGTGGCCCCTTTTTGGCGCCCCCAGGCCGGTTCACGGAGGCCGGTTCTTGCAGGGGGGGGTTTTCGGCGCCCCAAAAGGGGTTTTTTCCAGGTCCTCTGGCGGGTTTTTGCGGCGCCCCCCCGGCCGGTTCTGCAGACCCCACCAGGCCGGTTCGAGGCGCCCCCCCCCCGGTTCTTTCAGGCGCCCGGGGCCCGGGGTTTTTTCGGGGGCCCCAAAAAAGGGTTTTTTTCAGGCGTCCTCTGGGGGGGGGTTTTTTCAGGCGCCCTCTGGGCCCGGGGTTTTTTCAGACCCCACCAGGCCGGGGTTTTTGCAGGGCCCCCCCCAGGCGCCTCTGGCTGGTTCTTCCCCGCCCCCGGTTTTCCGGCGCCCCCCAAAGGGGGGGGGTTTTTTCCCGGCGTCCCCCTTTTGGGGGGGTTTTTTCCCCGGCCCTCTGGCCGGGGTTTTTGGGGAAATTTTTTGGGGGTTTTGGGTTTTTGGGGGCCCCCCGGCTGGTTTTTTCAGGCGCCCCCGGCCCGGGGGTTTTTTGGGGGGGCCCCCAGGGGGCCTTTAAAAGCGTCCTCTGGGCCCCGGGTTTTTTTATGCGCCATCTGGCCGGTTCTTGAGGGGGCCCCCGGGCCCGGGGTTTTTTCAGGCGCCCCCGGGGCCCCCTTTTTGGGGCCCGGGGGCCGGGGTTTTTTCAGGCGCCCCGGGCCCGGGGTTTTTTCAGGCGCCCCCAGGGGTTCTTGCAGGCGTCCTTTTTGGGGGTTCTTGCAGGCGCCCCCCGGCCGGTTCTTGCGGCCCCGCAGGCCGGTTTTTCGGGGGTCCCTGGCCGGTTATTGCAGTCGCCCTTTGGGGTTCCTTTTTGGCGCCCCCCCCCCTTCTTGAGGCGCCCCCCCCCCGGTTCTTGCAGGCGCCCCAAGGCCGGTTCTTCCCCGGCGCCCCCAAAAAAAATTTTTCCGGCGTCCTCTGGCAGGTTCTTGGGGCGCCCCGGCCCCCGGGGGTTTCAGACCCCCCGGGCCCCGGGTTTTTTCGGGGGCCCCCCGGGGGCCCGGGGCCCCCCAGGCTGGTTCTTCAGGCGCCCCCCCCCGGTTCTTTTTGGGGGGCCCCCCCCCCCTTTTTTGACGTCCTCTGGCAGGTTCTTGCAGGCGCCCCCCTGGCCGGGGTTCCCAAAAGGCCCCACCAGGCCGGTTTGCGGGCCTTTGGGTTGGGTTTTTAACCCCCCCCGGGGGGGTTCCCCTTTTTGGCGCCCCCAGGCCGGTTTTGCAGTCACCCCCCCGGGGGGCAAGGGTTTTTGGGGGCCCTTTCATGCGCCATCTGGCCGGTTCTTTCAGGCGCCCCCAGGCCGGTTCTTGGGGGGCCCCCCCGTTTTTTTCAAATCCCCCGCCCCGGGTTTTTTCGGGGCCCCCGGGGGTTTTGCAGGGTGCCTCCGGGGTTTTTTAAAAGGGCCCCCCGGCCGGTTCTTTCAGGCACCCCGGGGTTTTTTTGACGGGGGTCTTTGGGGGTTTTTGAAATTTTCCCCCCCCCGGGGGGTTTTAAAAAAATCCCCAACCGGTTCTTGGGGCCCCCAGGCCGGTTTTTGGGGGCCCCCAGGCCGGCTCTTTTTTAAGGGCCCCCCCTTTTGGTCTTTGGCGCCTTCAGGCCGGTTCTTTCGGGACCCCAGGGGCCCGCAGGGGGGCCTCTGGCCGGTCGCCCTCTGGCCAGTTCTTGCAGGCCCCCCCTGCCGGTTCTTTCAGGCGCCCCCAGGCCTTTTTTTCAGGCGCCCCAGCCCGGGTTTTTCCCCGGGCCCCGGGGCCCTTTTTGGCGCCCCCAGGCTGGTTCTTGCAGGCACCCCCGGCCGGTTCCGCGGGGGTCCTCTAGCCGGCCCCTTTTTGTCGCGCTCTGGCCCGGGGTTCTTGCAGGCCCCCCCAGGCCGGTTTTTGCAGGGGCCCCCCGGTTAGTTCTTACGCCCCAGGCTGGTTCTTGCAGGCGCCCCCAGGCCGGTTCTTGCAGGGGCCCCCGGGGCCCGGGGTTTTTTCAGGCCCCAAGGCCTTCTTTCGGGGCCCCCCCAAAAAAGGTTCTTTTCAGGGTCCCTGGAGGTTCTTGCAGGGGCCCCCTGGCCCCCTTTTTTGCAGACCCCACCAGGCCGGTTTTTTGGCGCCCCCCGGGCCCGGGGTTTTTTCAGGCGCCACAAGGCCCGGGGTTTTTTCAGGCCCCGGCTGGTTCCCCTTCCCCGGCTCCTCGGTTCTTGCAGGCGTCCTCTGGCAGGTTTGCAGGCGCCCTGGGGGCCCGGCCCCTTAAAAACCCCCCCAGGCCGGTTCCCCCTTTTTGGCGCCCCCCGGGCCCCGGGTTTTTTCAGGCGCCTCAGGGTGGTTCTTTTTGGCGCCCCCGGGGGCCGGGGTTTTTTCAGGCGGCCCCCCAAAGGGGGGGGTTTTTGCAGGCGTCCTCTGGCAGGTTCTTTTTTGGGCCCTCGGCCCCGGGTTTTTTAAGACCCCCCCGGCCGGTTCTTTCAGGCCCCCCGGTTGGCTTTGGGGGCCTCCCCCCTGGGTTTTTTTTAGGCGCCCCCCGGGGCCCGGGGTTTTTTCAGTCGCCCCTTTTGGGCCCGGGGTTTTTAAACGTCCTCTGGCCGGTTTTTTGCATGCGCCATCTGGCCGGTTTTTGCAGGGGGGGCCCCGGGTTTTTTTCAGGCGCCCCGGGGGCCCCCTTTTTTCAGGCGTCCCCTGGGGTTCTTGCAGGCGCCCAAGGCCGGGCCCCCAGGCGCCCCCCCCCCGGGGTTCGAGGGTCCCTTTTTGGCCCGGGGTTTTTTCAAAAGGGGGCCCCCCCCCCGGTTCTTTCAGGCACCCGCGGCCTTTTTTTGGGGGGCCTCGGCCTTTTTAAATGCCCCCCCCGGCGGTTTTTGCAGGGCCTCCAAACCGGTTTTTTGCACCCCCGGCCGGTTCTTTTTTGGCCCTGGCCCCCTTTTTGCGGGGGCCCGGGGCCCGCCCCCAGGCGCCCCAAGGCCCTTCCCCTTTTTGGGTCCTCTGGCGGGGGTTTTTTAGGCGCCCTCTGGGGCCCTTTCAGACCCCCCCCGGCCGGCCCCCAGGCGCCCCCCCCCCGGTTTTCCCCAAAAGGGGGCCCCTAAGGGGGGGGTTCCCCTTTTTGGCGCCCCCGGCCGGGGGGTTTTGCAGGGGTCGGGTTGTTCTCAGGGGGGCCTCTGGGAGGCCCCTTTTTGGCGCCCTCTGGCCGGGGTTTTTAAAGGGGCCCCCGGCCAGCCCCTTTTTGGGGGGCCCCCCGGTTGGTTCTTGCAGGCGCCTCCAGGCTGGGGTTTAGGGGGCCCCCCCCCCGGTTCTTTCAACCCCTGGCCGGCCCAGGCGTCCTCTGGCCCCGGCCCCCCCTGCGCCATCTGGCCTTTTTCGAAAAGGGGCCCCCCCCCCGGTTGCACCCCCGGGGGCCCCCGGGGGGGGGTCCTCTAGCCGGTTCTTTCAGGCGCCCCAGGCCGGCCCTTTTTGGCTCCTCCCCGGGGGTTTTAACCCCCAAGGGGCCCTTTTTGGCACCCGCCCGGCCCCCGGTTTTTTTTGGGCCCCGGCCAATTTTTTCCCGGCCCCTTTTTGGGGGAAATTCTTGCAGGCCCCCCCAAAACCCGGGTTTTTTTCAGGCGCCCCCCCCCCGGTTCTTGCAGGCGCCCCCCCCCCGGCTCTTTTTTGGCGCCCCCAGGGGTTGGGGTTTTTTCAGGCGCCTTTTTTGGGCCCGGGTTTTTTCAGGCACCCCCGGCCGGTTCCTGCAGGCGTCCCGGGGGGGTTTTTCGGGCGCCCCTGGCCAGTTCTTTCAGGCCCCCCCTGCCGGTTCTTGCAGGCGCCCCCCCGGCCCTTTTCCTGGGCCCCAAGGTGGTTCCCTTTGGCGTGTTGAAAGAAAGAAGATATATATATTTTTATATATATATTTTTTCAACAAGTCGGCCCTCCCCCCGGCCCGGGGGGACCCCAAAAAAAAAAAAAATTCCCCAAAAAAAAAAACTTTCATCATCATTCAACACTTTCCCCCACACCCTCTTAACAAATGTCTTTGGGGGGGCTCAGATGACAGCTGAGAATAGTCCCTCCCCCCCGTCCTTTTCCCCCCCCCCCCCAAAATGCAGGCTTTTTCTTCCCCAGGACTCAAGTCCAACTAAAAACAATTAACTGGCTTCCCCGAATCCCTTCACAAAATGTTCCCTTTTTCCCCCCAACAGATCGTCATGTCCCAAAAAAACCCCCCGTCCCCCCTTCACCCCATCTAACAGCTCAAAAAGCTTGCTGGAAGTCCAAGCCCCGCCCAAAAAACCCCCTTTTTCCCCCTTTTCCCCCCCAACCTTTTTTTAAGGGCGCCCCCCCCCCCCTCCCTTTCCCCTTCCCCCCCCCCGATTTAAAGCTTTTAAGTCATTCTACTTTGATCCATTCTCTCTAAAACCAAACCACCTCAACCCCCTCTTCAGCCCTCTGACAAATATTTTGGAACTCCACACCTTTTCCTAATTTCCACATTTAAATTTTTTCTCCTTTAAACCACACACCCCCTTAGGGGGACACCCCACGTTCCAGCCTCCTCCTTGCTGCAGCATTTGCAACCCATGCTTCACACCCATATAAGAGTGTTGGTACCACTATACTTTCTTTCATTCCCTTCTTTGCCTCCATGGATAATTTTTTTTTCTCCACAGATACCTCAATGCCCCACTCCCCTTTTTTTCCCTTTATCAATTCTATGGTTAACCTCATCCTTCTTAAAAACCCCCCGCTGACACGTCAACTCCAAAATATCTAAAAAAATTTACTTCTTCCATAACCCCCTCCAATGTGATATCCCCAATTTTTTTTTTTTTAAATCGTTTTATAACCCCCCTCACCTTACTCTTATCTATGTTTTTTTTAACTTTCTACCTTTACACACTCCCCCAAACCCCCGGCCCCCAACCGCCCAAATTTTTTTAGTCTCCCCCCAATAAAAGTATCATCAGCAAAAAATAACTGTGTCCCCAAAAACCCCTTTTGCATTTAATTCTCCATAATTTAATCCCCCCCCCCCTCCCCAACACCCTTCCCCCCCGGTTTGGGGGCCCTTTTTTTTTGATTATAAAAAAAATAATCCCCAACACCCTAGCATTTACTTCTTTTTCCCCATCTATAAATATATTTTAAAAAAAAAATGGTGACATTACACATCCCCCCCTAAACCCACTTTTTAAAAATCTCCCTCTCTCCTAAAAATTTTTAAACCCGAGCCTCACTATCCTCATAAAAAAACCCTTTTTTGCCTTCAGTAACTTACTACCTATTCCCTTTCACTTGCAAAATTTGCCACATTGCTCCCCTATCCACTCCCCCATATGCCTTTTCTAAATCCATAAATGAAATAAAAAATTCTCTACCTTTTTTTAAAAACTGTTCACATATATGCTTCACTGTAAACACTTTTTTTTTCACCCTACCCCCCTAAAGCCTCCCCCTTTTTTTATCTGCAATCCTACTCTCTGTCTTACCTCTAATTCTTTCAATAAAACCCCCCCAAAAAACTTTACCTGGTATACTCAGTAAAAAATTCCCCCAAATTTTTTTTCTCTCATCCCCTTCCCCTTTTTTTAAAAGGGGAAAAACATGCTCTCTGCCAATCCCCCCGGGACCTTCCCTCTTTTTTTGCATTTAAAACAAAAATACCAACCACTCCCCCTTTTCCCCCCGCTTTTAACATTTTTTTTCCCTTTTTTTCCCCTCAGTTCCAGCTGCTTTTTTTCCCCTTTTATTCTACGTAACGCCTCACGCACCTCCCCCCCACTCACATCCTGCTCTTTTTTTACTCCAAAACGATGTTG
>WNWK01057699.1:0-10666 GCA_009830355.1 Cherax destructor
TCTTTGATATATTGTACCAATGTAATCATGTTCATGTTTGTATTTTCTATCAATGTATTCTGTCTATTAATAAAGCACTTGTACTATATATATATATATATATATATATATATATATATATATATATATATATATATATATATATATATATATATATATATATATATATATATATATATATATATATATATAAATACTGATCTCTGGCCGACGGAGACTCGAACCTACGAACCTCATGACAAGTCGCAGTGCTTGCCGACATACCACACTGGTCCAAATACCTTGGCGTCAGCTACGCTAGACGTTGATCCAAGCACCAGCTTTCAGGCAGGGGCTTACAGCTTTCATCTCATCCCTGCTGCATCGACACAACTAGAGATTTTTACAATGCTAGAAATTCGCAAGAGCAGGCGAAATATTAACAAACACTGATCTCTGTGAATATTTCGCCTGCTCTTGGGAATTCCTAGCATTGTAAAAATCTCTAGTTGTGTCGATGCATGCAGGGGATGAGATGAAAAGCTGTAAGCCACCTGCCTGAAAGCTGACTGCCTTGGATTAACGTCTAGCGTGAGCTGGATGCCAAGGTATTGGACCAGTGTGGTATGGTCGGCAAAGCACTGCGTACCTTGTCATGAGGTTCGTAGGTTCGAGTCTCAGAGATGGGGTGGTAGGAGAAATGGAATATTCAAATGGCTTCAGGAAGAAATCCAAATATTCTTCCTTGAAGCCTTTTTATCCACTTCTCCGAGGCTATGGGTCCCACAATTTGTACCAGAGGTGGACCCCTATAGAAAGGGGTTTAGTTATAAGTAATACATATTTTAAGAAAAAGAGGATAAATAAGTATACAAGATATGATGTAGGGCGTAATGACAGTAGTTTGTTGGACTACGTATTGGTAGATAAAAGACTGTTGAGTAGACTTTAGGATATACATGTTTATAGAGAGGCCACAGATATATCAGATCACTTTTTAGTTATAGCTACAGTGGTAGTAAAAGGTAGATGGGATACAAGGAAAATAGAAGCAGTAAGTAAGAGAGAGGTGAAGGTTTATAAACTAAAAGAGGAGGCAGTTAGGGTAAGATATAAACAACTATTGGAGGATAGATGGGCTAGTGAGAGTGTAGGCAATGGGGTCGAAGATGTATGGGTAGATTTAAAATGTAGTGTTAGAGTGTTCAGCAGAAGTTTTTGGTTACAGGCGAGTGGGTGCGGAGGGAAGAAGAGCGATTGGTGGAATGATGATGTAAAGAGAGTAGTAAGGGAGAAAAAGTTAGCATATGAGAGGTTTTTACAAAGTAGAAGTGATGCAAGGAGGGAAGAGTATATGGAGAGAAAAAGATAGGTTAAAAGAGTGGTGAAGCAATGTAAAAAGAGAGCAAATGAGAGAGTGGGTGAAATGTTATCAATAAATTTTGTTGAAAATAAGAAAACGTTTTGGAGTGAGATTAATAAGTTGAGGAAGCCTAGAGAACAAATGGATTTGACAGTTAAAAAAAGGAGAGGAGAGTTATTAAATGGAGAGTTAGAGGTATCGGGAAGATGGAGGGAATATTTTGAGGAGTTGTTAAATGTTGATGAAGACAGGGAAGCTGTGATTTCGTGTATAGGGCAAGGAGGAGTGTGGAAGAGCCAGTTGTGAGTGTGGGGGAAGTTCGTGAGGCAGTGGGATAAAGATAGAAATGTTAAAAGCAGGTGGGGATATAGTTTTGGAGTGGTTGGTGCTATTATTTAATAAATGTATGGAAGATAGTAATGCCTAGGGATTCGCAGAGAGCGTGTATAGTTCCTTTGTATAAAGGCAAAGGGGACAAAAGAGAGTGCAAAAATTATAGGGGAATAAGTCTGTTGAGTGTACCTGGTAAAGTGTATGGTAGAGTTATTATTGAAAGAATTAAGAGTAAGACTGAGAGAAGGATAGCAGATGAACAAGGAGGTTTTAGGAAAGGTAGGGGGTGTGTAGAAAAAAGTGTTTACAGTGAAACATATAGGTGAACAGTATTTGGATAAGGGTAAAGAGGTTTTTGTGGCATTTTTGGATTTGGAAAAGGCGTATGATAGGGTGGATAGGGGGGCAATGTGGCAGATGCTGCAGGTGTATGAAATAGGAGGAAGGTTACTGAAAGCAGTGAAGAGTTTTAAAAAGGATAGCGAGGCTCAGGTTAGAGTGTGTAGGAGGGAGAGGGACTATTTCCCAGTAATAGTGGGCCTTAGACAAGGATGTGTGATGTCACCGTGGTTGTTCACTATGTTTATATATGGGGTTGTAAGAGAAGTGATTGCGAGGGTCTTGGCAAGAGGTGTGGGGTTAAAAGTTAAAGAATCAAATACAAAGTGGGAGTTGTCACAGTTGCTTTTTGCTGATGACACTGTGCTTTTGGGAGATTCTGAAGAGAAGTTGCAGAGGCTGGTGGATGAATTTGGTAGGGTATGTAAAAGAAGAAAATTGAAAGTGAATATAGGAAAGAGTAAGGTGATGAGGATAACAAAAAGATTAGGTGACGAAAGACTGAATATCAGATTGGAGGGAGAGAGTATGGTGGAGGTGAATGTATTCAGATATTTGGGGGTGGACATGTCAGCAGATGTGTCTATGAAGAGTGAGGTTAATCATAGAAATGATGAGGGGGAAAAGGGTGAGTGGTGCACTTCGGAGTCTGTGGAGACAAAGAACTTTGTCCATGGAAGTAAAGAGGGTAATGTATGAGAGCATAGTTATACCAACACTCTTATATGGGTGTGAAGCATGGGTGATGAATGTTGCAACGAGGAGAAGGCTGGAGGCAGTGGAGATGTCATGTCTGAGGTCAATGTGTGGTGTGAATATAATGCAGAGAATTCGTAGTTTGGAAATTAGGAGGAGGTGTGGGATTACCAAAACTATTATCCAGAGAGCTGATGAGGGGTTGTTGAGGTGGTTCGGACATGTAGAGAGTATAGAACGAGACAGAATGACTTCGAGAGTATATAAATCTGTAGTGGAGGGAAGGCGGGGTAGGGGTCGGCCTAGGAAAGGTTGGAGGGAGGGGGTAAAGGAGGTTTTGTGTGCGAGGGGCTTGGACATCCAGCAAGCATGTGTGAGCGTATTTGATAGGAGTGAATGGAGACAAATGGTTTTTAATACTTGACGTGCTGTTGGAGTGTGAGCAAAGTAACATTTATGAAGGGATTTAGGGAAACCGGCAGGCCGGACTTGAGTCCTGGAGATGGGAAGTACAGTGCCGGCACTCTGAAGGAGGGGTGTTAATGTTGCAGTTTTATAACTGTACTGTAAAGCACTCCTCTGGCAAGACAGTGATGGAGTGAATGATGATGAAAGTTTTTCTTTTTCGGGCCACCCTGCCTTGGTGGAATCGGCCGATGTAGTAATAATAAATATATATATATATATATATATATATATATATATATATATATATATATATATATATATATATATATATATATATATATATATATATATATATATATATATATATATATATATATATATATATATATATATATATATATATAATATTCTTAGTCATGGTGCTCGACTTAACAATTTGCAAGACAAAAGTTTGGAGATAACTTGGAGAGCTGGACCCACCACGAGAGAACTAACACCAACTGAGGTTTCTGGGGTAAGCAAATACTACTTGCCATGCAACATTTAAGTATCAGTCTTTATTTATTATCTATTGACGCTTTTTGTTCTTGCATTATTCACTTTTGTTAATGATTGCTTCACATGATTTTATTCTTTTCTCCTTCTCTTCTTGCTTCTTAAGGTTTTTCTATACATTCTGCCTCTGCTCTTCATTCTGTCGTAGCTTCTTATTTGTGATCTTTGTTTTGTCATTGCATTTCCATACTCATTGTTACTGTTTATTCTGTATTTTCTTCTACATACATTTCCGCTTTTTTCTGACTTCTTTCCTCTTTCTATATTCATTGGTCTCTCTTCGTTTCTTCCTACTTTTTAATCTTTGTTCGGTGTTTTTGTTCTTATGTCGTTTATAAGTTTCTGCGTCGTCATACACTTGTTGGAGAAGCTCCTACCTGACCCATACTTGTTGGAGAAGCTCCTACCTGACCCACACTTGTTAGAGAAGCTCCTACCTGACCCATACTTGTTGGAGAAGCTCCTACCTGACCCACACTTGTTGGAGAAGCTCCTACCTGACCCACACTTGTTGGAGAAGCTCCTACCTGACCCACACTTGTTGGAGAAGCTCCTACCTGACCCACACTTGTTGGAGAAGCTCCTACCTGACCCACACTTGTTGGAGAAGCTCCTACCTGACCCATACTTGTTGGAGAAGCTCCTACCTGACCCACACTTGTTGGAGAAGCTCCTACCTGACCCATACTTGTTGGAGAAGCTCCTACCTGACCCACACTTGTTGGAGAAGCTCCTACCTGACCCATACTTGTTGGAGAAGCTCCTACCTGACCCACACTTGTTGGAGAAGCTCCTACCTGACCCACACCTGTTGGAGAAGCTCCTACCTGACCCACACTTGTTGGAGAAGCTCCTACCTGACCCACACTTGTTGGAGAAGCTCCTACCTGACCCACACTTGTTGGAGAAGCTCCTACCTGACTGACTCAACTATTTACTATTACGTCAGTCAAAATCCCCTCTTAATGCCAGTCGTGCCACGTTTAGCATGTAATTAGTGGATCAACTTTTGCAACTGGGCTCTTCAAGAAAGTACATAGGCGAATAACACAGCTGTGTAAAATCAAAATAAATGTAGACTTTCTGAGAGTGATGTACTCTGACATGGCTTGAACTGCTCTCGTAGACACTAGACTTATAACTTTCCCTCTATAACTTTCCCAACCTGTTGTGCTATAGCTATTGTGCAACTTCCTAACGCTACTTCAGGTAATTCTGTGGGCTACTAAGGTTCGTCAGTGTTGGTCACAGCATACAGGTTCCTCAGTCTCAATGTGTCTGCAAGATGGAGTAACTCCAAGTCTCATAGGATGACTCACTAAGTCTTTACTGTAGGGTATTAAAGCCACAGAAATAATACTTACCTTTTTCTTTGTCTCAGTACCATCGTACCTAGTAGTGAAAAACGCGCAATTGCGATGCGTTTTTTTGGGAAGGAGGGGAGGAGACCCTCCTCTAGGAATGGGGAAGCTCCCTCCCTCTCTCAGCGGTGGACACTTCTCCGGTGCCCGAGGTGTTTCTTCTGGTTTGGTGAGTGTTGCAGGTTGTGGGTGTGGGCGGGCGTGTAGACACCCATGCAGGTTGTGTGTGTGGGCGGGCGTGTAGACATCCATGCAGGTTGTGTGTGGGCGGGCGTGTAGACATCCATGCAGGAGGGTAGGCATTCTCCTGGGTGAATATATTTTTTATATATTGTGTATTTATGTCAATATTTTGGCTAAATTAGTTAGTCAAACGCCCGCTAATCCCAATGCTTTCTTATTCGTTAATTTTTTTAGTAAAAATTGGTAAGCAGTGAAAAGCGTAAGTCCTGGAGTAACTGTAATTGAAGGTAAATGTAATTGAGCTAATAACAAAATGTAACTACACGTCAAATGGTACATAATTGTACATTATGTACATTGTATACTGTTGTGATTCTCGTTGTTTGGGTCACTTCCAGGACTCGTACTGCCAAGAGTCATGTTTGCCTGGAGTCCACATTTGATCAACGGACGTATTGTTTTGTGAAAAAATGTAAGTTATATATATATATATATATATATATATATATATATATATATATATATATATATATTGGGTATCTTTATTGAGGAAACGTTTCACTTATACAAAGAAGAATTGTGAAGATCAGAAGGAGTTTGAGGCAATCAGTCCCTCAGCCTATATATATATATACATATATATATATATATATATATATATATATATGCAAAAGATCACAGTAAACAGGTGATATCAAAATATGCAAGACAACCACTATGAAAAATAGAAGAATTCCAAGCGCTTTCGTGACTACTCACATTATCAAGGAACTATAAAAGGAAACATGACAAGAAGGCTTATAAAGGGGCAGAATACACCTCACAGTCACATCACACTAACAAAGACTACACCTCACAGTAGCGTAACATCTCACGACTCTGTGAAGAGGAACATAAGAAAGGACCTGAAACTCTTCCCAAGAATTAAGATTAGTCCAATTTATCATTAAATTCTTCCCAAATTAATAATTATGTAGTGCGAGTGTCAGACATTTTTAAAGTAGTCTGTTAGTTCAGTTAATTTGTGGGAAAACTTTGGTGTGGTGTTACACCGTTATTGTCAGCTTGGAGCAACACTGTGTTGAATATAATAAGAACTGAGACTTCATAGAAAGTATTATCACAACACCTGAAGTAATTTAGTCTGACAAGAAGTCAGGTGGTGAGGGAAACAAAGGTAATTGCAGGAGGTGCAGAAAGAAGATAAAGGTTTTTGTGAAGGTAACTTCAAACCACATCACTGAAAGGATAATGAAATAAAGTATACTGAGTATTTAAAAGAGAAACAAGATGATGCGCAGAAGAACATGTTAAAAAGATCTACTGGAAGTGACAGCAGTACACATACACAGTCTACACAGACACAGTCTACACATACACAGTCTACACAGACACAGTCTACACAGACACAGTCTACACAGACACAGTCTACACAGACACAGTCTACACTATGTTGTTATGTTTCAAGATTAGAGAAATTAGTGAAGTTCATCCTGAAATATTTGAGACAAAGATCCAAACAAAATCCTCCTACATTTTATTATAAGTCACCAATTACCACTGAATATAGTGGAGAGTTCTACTGTACCACTGAATATAGTGGAGAGTTCTACTGTACCACTGAATATAGTGGAGAGTTCTACTGTACCACTGAATATAGTGGAGAGTTCTACTTTACAGTATATTCTTCTGGAAGAAGAACCGAAATTTGTAATTCCTGCAAAGTCAACCATATGAAGCACACTTTCAGAATTTGCATGAAAGATGGTGGTAGCTACGATAAAAAACAAAACAAGATCTCAAGCCGATTTAAGCCAATATTAAATCTTTGGAGCCGTCGCAAGATGTCATTCTTTGAGTGAACAATTTACTTTATAAACAAGAAATGGGAATTGAAATCAGGAGTTCTTGCAATCAGAGATATTGAATGGATGTATGATAGTAGGGATAATTCAGTAATGGTCCCAGATTTTCGCTTAGCAGATTATAATGGACTTATCAACTGTGGACTGGGGTGAAGAAGAGAGGTATCAATATGACAGTTTCCTTAACACTATACAGGCTGCCCAAAGAACATTTATCCCGTATAAAGAAATTAGATCAAGTAGAAATGACCCAAAATGGATGAATAATAGGCTCAAATATATTTTAGGGCAGAAGAAAGGAATTTATAGGCGCATAAAAAGAGGTGAGGGTCATCTTATAAATCAGTATACTGACATTAAGAGGGACGTTAAAAGGGAATAAGAAAAGCTAAACAGGACTATGAAATTAAAGTTGCTAGGGATTCAAAAACTAACCCAAAAGTTTTTCCAGGTTTATAGAACAAAAGTTAGGGATAAGATAGGTCCCCTTAAAAATAACTTTGGGCATCTTACTGACAAGGAGAATGATATGTGCTCTATTTTTAATAATTATTTTCTCTCGGTTTTCACACAGGAAGACATTAATAATATCCCAGTAATTAATTTTTACAGAGGCCCAGAAGAAGATAAATTATGTAATATCACAGTCACTAGCGAAATGATTATGAAACAGCTGGACCGACTGAAACAAAATAAATCGCCGGGTCCTGATGAGTTTTTGCAAGGGTTCTTAAGGAATGCAAAATGGAACTCTGTGAACCAATATCTAACATTTTTAATTTATCTCTTCAAACAGGTGTAGTGTCTGATATGTGGAAGATGGCTAATGTAATTCCTATTTTTAAAGCAGGGGACAAGTCACTACCGTCAAACTACCGCCCAATAAGCCTGACCTCAATTGTAGGCAAATTACTAGAGTCAATTATAGCTGATATTATTAGAAGCCATCTAGATAACCATAATTTGATTAATGATACCCAGCATGGATTCACGAGGGCCGTTCCTGCCTATCTAATTTATTAACCTTCTTCAGTAAAGCTTTTGAGGCTGTTGATCACGATAAAGAATTCGATATTGTTTATTTAGACTTTAGTAAGGCTTTTGATAGAGTACCGCACCAGAGACTGTTAAAGAAAGTGGCAGCTCATGGCATTGGGGAAAAGTGCTGTCATGGATCGAGTCATGGCTCACCAATAGGAAGCAGAGAGTGTGCATAAATGGGGTTAAATCCGAATGGGGACTTGTAACAAGTGGTGTTCCACAGGATCAGTCTTAGGCCCATTGTTATTTATAATATATATCAATGACCTTGATGAGGGAATTACTAGTGATATGAGCAAATTCGCCGACGACACGAAGATAGGTAGGATAATTGATTCAAACATAGATGTCATAGAACTTCAGGAAGATTTAGACAAACTTAATTCGTGGTCAGAAAAGTGGCAGATGCAGTTCAATGTAGATAAATGCAAGGTTCTGAAGCTCGGGAGTGTCCATAACCCAAGCACTTATAAGTTCATAATTTACATTAATGACCTTGATGAAGGAATTGCAAGTGACATGAGTAAATTTGCTGATGATACAAAAATAGGCCGTATAATTCATTCTGAGGAGGATAACAGTGAACTCCAGGAGGATTTGGATAAATTAATGTCTTGGTCTGAAAAGTGGCAGATGAAGCTCAATGTGACAAGTGTAAGGTGCTTGTCGTTGGTAATGAAAATATCCCTCGAATTTATAAACTAGGTGAAGTTGAGCTTGATCATACAGAATGTGAAAAAGACTTGGGAGTCATGGTAAGCAGAAATCTAAAGCCAAGACAACAGTGCCTAAGTGTGCGCAATAAGGCTAACAGATTACTAGGATTTATTTCAAGAAGTATAAGCAACAGAAGTCCAAAAGTTATTTTACAGCTCTATACATCACTAGTGAGACCTCATTTGGATTATGCAGCTCAGTTTTGGTCTCCTTACTACAGGATGGATATAGATTCATTGAGAACATACAAAGAAGAATGACTAAAATGATTTACAGTATAAGAAATCTCCGTATGAAGATAGACTTAGAGCGTTGAATCTCCACTCTCTGGAGAGACGTAGAATGAGGGAGATATCATCGAGGTGTACAAGTGGATGATGGGCATAAACAAAGGAGATATTAATAAAATACTGAGGATATCGAACCAAGTAAGAACGAGAAATAACGGATTTAAATTGGATAAATTTAGATTTAGAAAGGACATAGGCAAGTACTGGTTTTCGAACAGAGTTGTAGATGCGTGGAACAATCTTCCGAGTACTGTGATAGAGGCTAGGACCTTGGGTGGCTTTAAAAGAGATTGGACAAATATATGAGTGGGAGGGGCTGGGTTTGATTTGTGTCGTGAGTACGGGAATAAATTTTTAGGTAGTGGTGGTTTTGATAAGGACCTGCCTTGTATGGGCCAGTAGGCCTTCTGCAGTGTTCCTCCATTCTTATGTTCTTATGTTCTTATGTTAAATAACGTAGAACTTAGCCATACAGATTGCGAGAAGGACTTGGGGTGATGGTAGCAGCAACCTTAAACCAAGACAGCAATGCCTAAGCGTACGTAATAAGGCAAATAGATTACTTGGATTTATATCAAGAAGTGTTAGGAACAGAAGTCCAGAAGTTATATTACAGCTTTATACATCATTAGTAAGGCCTCACCTAGATTACGCAGCTCAGTTCTGGTCTCCATATTACAGAATGGACATAAATTCGTTAGAAAACATTCAGCGTAGAATGACTAAATTAATACATAGCATTAGAAATCTTCCTTACGAAGAAAGATTGAAGACCCTAAAATTACATTCACTTGTAAGACGTAGAATGAGGGAGACATGATCGAGGTATACAAGTGGAAAATGGGTATTAACAAAGGGATATAAATAAGGTCTTGAGGATATCTCTCCAAGAGAGAACCCGCAATAATGGATTCAAGTTAGATAAGTTTAGATTTAGAAAGGATATAGGAAAGTATTGGTTTGGAAATAGGGTAGTTGATGAGTGGAACAGTCTGCCTAGTAGGGTTATTGAAGCTAGGACCTTGGGTAGTTTCAAATTTAGGTTGGATAAATTCATGAGTGAGAGGGGTTGGATTTGAGTGGGACTCGCGCATGAGTGTGTAGAATTGTCAAAGCTTATTTCTTGGGTAGCATTGAAAATTGGGTTGAGCAAATATTCTGTTAGTGGGACGGATTGTGAAGGACCTGCCTAGTATGGGCCAACAGGCCTGCTGCAGTGTTCCTCCTTTCTTATGTTCTTATGTTCTTAAGTTGCAGCAGACATTACCTCATCAATAATTAAGGCTTTTGATATATATCTCCATGGTGTCCATGTCTCTGAACCTTAAGATGTAAATTGTGAGGAACAGAAAGAGACAGATATTGAGGAGATTGACGTGGAAAGTCTTCTCAGTTTTCTCCCAAATGTATAAGTTACTTTGCTCCCTTGCAGTACCAGAGGTCAATAATTCTTTTTCTCTCTGCAGTAGTTCAAAACACATCTCTCGTGAATTTAATCTGAAGGTCATTTTCTGCTGCACCATTCCTTCAAGATGA
>WNWK01057700.1:0-10665 GCA_009830355.1 Cherax destructor
CCCTGGAATTCTCTCCAGGTAAACTCCAGCTAAACTGTGTGTATTTTACTTTTTATTGTTTTTAATGCCTAGTTCTATTGCTAACGTAATATATGTTAGTGTAAACTTGTTATCTGGCATTTATATGCATTTATAAGTGGAAAAAAATGGTGTTCTCCTTTCCAGCGATGTCTGCTTTCCAACAGTATCCTGGAACCTAACCTGCCATATAAGTGGGGCCCTACTGTACTTTGATGGAAGACAGCTAGTGTGCTTTAAAAAAAGTGCCAGGACATACTACAAAATGACAGAATTGGAGGCACTAATGGGGCTTCGGGGGTCTTCAGCCTTCCCAAAAATTACATCAGCTTCCTAAAGCTACCCAAATAAAAACAGAAATAATAATAAAGGTACTTTAAAACAAGTCTTCTAGCCCACCTTACAACCAGATAGACACCCCAAAGCCCTCAGCATAGAAATTCTAGTGCCATCCCTGCATGAAGGGAAGGGGATGGAAGAGGGATGGTTATATAGAGGAGTTGCTGCCTCATTAACTGACAACCTACTTTACATACATATCCACAACTCCCAAAAACCAAATGAATTTTTTTTAAATCTACAGTGCTTGACTAATCTTTACCCTGCAAAAGCAAGCTTAAAGCACATGAATAACATTATTATACACAAAAAGCCATGCATCTGGTGAAAAAATAAGAGGAGAAGAATAATAAATACAATTTAACAAAATCATAATTATAGAATCATTGATTATTTACAGATCTCTACCAAGTAAATTATGAACTCTCCACAATTTTAGAATAATAATATAATAATAATAATATAATAATAATAATATATAATAATATAATAATAATAATATAATAATAATAATATAATAATAATAATATAATAATAATAATATCTTTATTTCTACAAGTACATTACAAGGCATACAGGCTTAGCTGATATCAATGACATACAGTGGACCCTCGCTATTCGAACATTCTTCATTCCAAAATGCTGTTCAAGTGCTGTTACCAAACGAATTTATTCCCATAAGGAATGATGTAAATTAGATTAGTCCATTTCAGACCCCCAAAATACACTTATAAAAGCACTTACAATAATAAACTTACATAAAAGAGCGAGTTTGGAGTGTTCGAATAGCGAGGTCCACTGTATTACTTTACAGAAAGCCGTTTGTTATGCAGAGCATTTCAGGCAAATTAGGTCAGTTTTGTCCCAGGATGTGACCCACACTAGTCGACTAATGCCCAGGTACCCATTTTACTGATGAGTGAACATAGACAACCATTGTAAGGAAACACGCCCAATGTTTCAACCTTTGCAGGGAATCGAACCCAGGCCCTCACCGTGTAAAGGGAATATAGTCACCCCTCGGTTTTCGATTTTAATCCGTTCCAGATGGATCGGCTAAAACCAAAATCGGCGAAAACCAAAACTATTTTCCCCATAAGAAATAATGGAAATTCAATTAATCCGTTCCAGAAAACCAGAAGTTTTGAAAAAAAATTTGGGGGCCTTAAAGATAGATTTACATGCACAAATGAATGAACTGAATGTGGCACTTACCTTTATTGAAGACTGATGTTGCTGGATGGGAGAGAGGGAAGAGGGGAGAGGGAAGAGGGAGAGGGAAGAGACCCTAATTTTGGAAGGGAATCCCCTCCATAAGGACTCTAGGAAAAAGTCCTCATCTGGGGTCACTTCCTTCTTTGTCTTTTAATCCCACTAGGACCAGCTTGTGAGTTACTGCACACCTGTGGCATTAAATATCTGTCCAGAGAGCTCTGTATCTGGCGGCTCTTTAAAATGTCCCTAAAATGGGACATGGAATTGTCATTGTAAAAGTAGCCAGCACGGATTGCAACATCTTTGTCAGGGTGACGTTCCTCCACAAATGAATGCACCCTACTCCACATTGCACAAATCTCCTTAATCTCTGAAGAAGGCACCTTACATCTTTCTTCCTCCACTGAAGCAATTTCCTCAGATCTGTTTTGTTGTTGTTGCAGCTCAAGCTCTTGCAGCTCTTCAGTGGTTAGATCTTCATTGTGGTCCTCCACCAACTCTTCCACATCCTCTCCATTCACATCCAACCCCATGGAAGTCCCCAATTCCACAATACTTTCCACAACTTCCATAGGCTCCTCAGGGTTAGCTTCAACCCCTTCAAAATCCCTCTCTGGGACACAATCTGGCCACAACTTTCTCCAAGCAGAGTTCATCGTCCTGGAGGTCACTCCCTACTGCCAAGCTTTATCTATAAGGCCTATGCAATGGAAGATATCGAAGTGAGCCTTCCAGAACTCTTTTAGGGTCAATCTAGTGTCTGAGGTTACATCAAAGCACCTTTGAAACATTGCTTTGGTGTACAGTTTTGAAGTTTGAAATGACCTGCTGGTCCATGGGCTGGATGAGAGGAGTGGTGTTAGGAGGCAAGAACTTCACTTTTACAAATTTGAATTCCTTAGACATTTGGTCTTCCAAGTCTTGAGGATGAGAAGGAGCATTGTCCATTACCAGGAGGCACTTAAGTGGCAATTTATTGTCCAATAGATATTTCTTCACACTGGGGCCAAACACTTGATTAAACCATTCCAGGAAAATTTCCCTAGTGACCCATGCCTTAGCATTAGACTTCCAAAACACACACAATTTACTCTTGTCAACACTGTAGTTCCTGAACACTCTGGGATTTTCAGAGTGATACACGAGTAAAGGCTTCACTTTTAAATCCCCACTAGCGTTCCCACATAACATAAGAGTTAGCCGTCTTTCATAGGCTTGTGTCCTGACATTGCCTTTTCCTCCTACGTGATGTAGGTCCTCCTTGGCATTTTCTTCCAAAAGAGGCCTGTTTCGTCACAATTAAACACTTGTTGGGGTTTAAATTCTTCTGCCTCTACATATTCTTTAAACTCACGCACAAATTTTTCAGCCCCATCTTTATCTGAACTGGCACCCTCACCATGCCTTACAACACTGTGTATGCCACTTCGCTTCTTGAAGTTTTCGAACCAGCCTTTGCTGGCCTTAAATTCATCAACATCAACACTGGTTCCAGGCATTTTCTTTACAAGATCGGCATGCAACTGCCTTGCTTTCTCACATATGATGGATTGCACAACACTATCACCCGCTAGCAGTTTTTGGTTTATCCACACCAATAACAATTTCTCCATATTTTCCATTGTTTGTGATCTCTGTTTCGTTATCGTATTCACCCCTTTCGCAACATTAGCTTCCGTGATTTCTTTTCTCTTTGCCACAATGGAACTGATGGTTGATGGGTTTTTCTTGTATATCCTGGCGAGCTCAGCAATACGTACACCACTATCATATTTTTCTATTATTTCTTTCTTCATTTCTACAGTGTTCCTCACTTCTTTACCAAAGAACTGGCACTAGGAGCTTTCTTTGGGCCCATGGTAACTTATTTAGTAGTCACACACATAATCAAGGGCCAAAAAGAATGAATTGTTAAGAATCGATTCTGCTCCTTCAACGGCCT
The DNA here is from genome assembly GCA_009830355.1 of Cherax destructor. Taxonomy (NCBI): domain Eukaryota; kingdom Metazoa; phylum Arthropoda; class Malacostraca; order Decapoda; family Parastacidae; genus Cherax; species Cherax destructor. The sequence continues at coordinate 3,515 of WNWK01057700.1, forward strand.
GGTGATGGACCAGGTGCTCGGCTCCTAGTTCCCTGGTGATGGACCAGGTGTTTCTGCTCCTTCAACGGCCTGGTGATGGACCAGGTTCTTCGTCATTCAGTTCCCTGGTGATTGACCAGGTGCTTCGCCCTCAGTTCCCTGGTGATGGACCAGGTGCTCGGCCCCTCAGTTCCCTGGTGATGGACCAGGTGCTTCGGCTCCCTCAGTTCCCTGGTGATGGACCAGGTGATTCTGCTCCTTCAACGGCCTGGTGATGGACCAGGTGCTTCGGCTCCCTCAGTTCCCTGGTGATGGACCAGGTGATTCTGCTCCTTCAACGGCCTGGTGATGGACCAGGTTCTTCGGCTCATTCAGTGCCCTGGTGATGGACCAGGTGCTTTGGCTCCCTCAGTGCCCTGGTGAAGGATCAGGTGCTTCGGCTCATTCAGTGCCCTGGTGAAGGACCAGGTGCTTCAGCTCCTTCAGTACCTCTTTTATAGTGCCCTGATTATCAAAGCATATTCCATGGATGGAGTAGGTGGGTTGGGCAGGAGTTTTTGTTTGTGGGATTGGTTTTGGGTTTGAGGGGAACTGCCTAGTGTGGACCAGTTGGCTTGCTGCAGTGTTCTTTTATTTACTATTATATTCCCTAAAGTGTTAACTCGTAATTAAGGTGCTATTTTTGGTGCTAAAGTGTTTTACTCTTATTATTTACTATTATATTCCCTAAAGTGTTAACCTCATTGTTTACTATTATATTCCCTAGATTTTATTTAAAAAAAAAAAAATCTAACTGCCACAGTTCTTTTATTAATTTTTATTATAATAATTAAGGTGCTAACTCAGGTACTAATTTACTTTACTTTCATTGTTTGCTATCATTTTCCCTAGCTCCTTTATTCCCAGCTTTAGTAAACTACCATAGTTCAATTAATTGCATTTGTATAAATTGACTAAGGTACAAATTCACGTGCCAAGAACTCTGTCAAATACCCTGTATCTCTACAAACTCTTATTAAACATTTGTAATAATCAAATAGTTCCTAAGCATTTATTCTAGTATCATATTATTAAGTTTAGTATTATCTATTCTTCTCAGGTCTAGTTATAGAATCACATCAAATCTTATGATTACAGGAATTGATCCTGATATCAACCTATTATTAAATGACTTACATGATTCCAACAGCAACTGTAACTATTACACAGCAGATCAAGCAAAGACATTACTCAGAGCCAACAATAACATAACTATCTTCAATTACAATGTTAGATCTTTGAGCAAACATTATGATGACCTCACAGCACTACTCCAATCCCTCCAGACCAATATGTCAATCATCACACTCACTGAGACCTGGCTGAAGCCTGATACTACAGATGTCTATGCCATCCCAGGTTACACAGCCATTCACAATTGTAGGACAGATCAGCGAGGGTGGAATAGCTATATATTACTCAGATCAACTTGAATGTATCAATAACTCTTGCATAAGGGATGAGCATGGAGAATATATTATAGCTAAATTTAAATCAAAAGACCTGCAAAAAACCCTCACAGTGATAAACATCTACAGATTACCACAGTCAAACATTCACCATTTTAGTGAAAACTAGGTAACCTAATAACTGATGCCCCATGAACAAAGACCATTTGCTGCTCACAGGAGACTTCAATATAAATCTCCTACATGACCAGGACCCACAAGTAACAGAATTCACAAACACTATGAGCAACTGCTTGTTACTACCAACAATATCAAAACCTACAAGAATCTCGAGACTAGTACCTCATTACTAGACCACATCTGGACTAAACTATACCTCTTAGGTTGCAAAACCCAGGTTTTTTAAATTTTCCCCAAAATATTAAAAAGTTACCTTAGACTACATAAGAGTCAGCTGTTAATAACTTTATAACAGCTATGATTAAAAGACTGGATGAGTTAGAAACAATTAAAATACTAATGAATTCATTACCAGTAAATATAAAGTTAACCTTGTCTGAAAATCACTTAAGACTCTTCTCAAAAATCACCTACTACCCTAAACTAAATACTCATACTGTAAACTACTTTCAAAAAATTCCAATGTTATTTTCTCCCTATAAAATATAAACTAAATACAGTGGTACCCCCTGACTTACGCATATTTTTCAATCCAGAATGTCAAGTTTCAAGTGCCATTACCAAACGAATTTATCTCCATAGGAAATTATGTAAAATAGACTAGTGCTTTTAGACCCCCAAAATTACACTACAAAGCATTTAAAAAAATAAACTTACATAAAAGGGTGAGTTTGTGACCATCGTAAGTCAAAACAATGTACTCATATTGAAAATTACTTTCAAAATGCTCAATGTTATTTCTTCTATAAAATACTTACTTTACTATATTGTAACAATGTAACAATGCAACCATGTAATGTATTATCATCATAGTTGTAATATGAACGCATCTAATAAGACAAACTCACATAATTTCTCTATTATGTTCATAGTCTATGTCGCTAGATTAAGCTGCCCCTAATGCCATGGCATGCCAGTGGCTCCTCTTACTTCACTTATGATTGTAATAACATAACCATAAACTAAAGCAATGAAATAAAATATTTGTATTTGTATACTTCCAGTGTACACAATAAGGACCAATACAAGACCACTGTAGCATCACAAGTACGTACAAAACAACTTTATACCAAAGTGTTTCTCTGCTTGGTATATACTGCTTGAACGACAGTCTGCCTTTGAACAAATCAAAGACTCTTCAATAACAAACCTTCCTGAAGGGATAAATACATATTGAATTTCTGTTTCAGATACATAAACACATTCCTAATCTTATATAACCTGTCTTTTCTGTCAGGCCCGGTTTTGTCTGAGAAGTGTTGCATACATTAAAGTAGCACACGATTTACTGGTATTATATCACTGAAAGCTGAGGTTGAAATCAGGTGGTCTGTTGACCAATATGATTTGGATACTGCATCACCTAGCCAGGCTGCAGAGGTCGAGACACAGCTCCTGGCCCCGCTCACTGGCCGCTACTGGGTCACTCTCCTCGCGCCATGAGCTTGATTACACCCTTCTAAAGCTGTGTATGAACCTGCCTCCACTACACGTCTCAAGCTATTCCACTTCCCGACTACCTGTGACTGAAGAAATACTTCCTAACATCCCTGTGATTCATCTGAGTCTTCAACTTCCAACTGTGTCCCCTTGTTGCTGTGTCTCATCTTTGGAACACTGTCCTGTCAACCTGTCAATTTTCTCAGTATTTTATATGTCGTTATCATGTCCCCCCCTCTCTATCTCTCCCCTGTCCTCCAGTGTCGTCAGGTCGATTTCCCTTAACCTCTCCTCGTAGGACATACCCTTAGCTCCGGACTAGTCTTGTTGCAAACCTTTGCACTTTCTCTAGTTTCTTTACATTTGGATAAATGTGTTCCAACTGGAAGTTGCATACTCCAGCATGGGCCTAACGACACAGTGTACAGGGTCCTGTTCCATTATTATTAAGATACAAATGGAATGCTGTTCTTAGGTTTGCTAGGCGCCCGTATGCTGCAGCAGTTATTTGGTTGATGTGCGCCTAGAGATGCCTGGTGTTATACTCACCCCAAGATCTTTTTCCTGATTGAAGTTTGCAGTCTCTGGCCCCAGATCTACTCCATCTGTGGTCTTTTTTTTGTCCCTCTCCTCACCTTCATGACTTTGCACTCCTGGGCTGGGCTGAATTCTAGAGCCACCATGGACCAAGCTTGCAGCCTATCCAGATCCCTTTGTAGTTCTGCCTGGTCCTCTTCCGATTGAATCTCCTTTCTCATCAACTTCACATCATCTGCAAACAGGGACACTTCTCGAGCTCATTCCTTCCGTCATGTCGCTCACAAACACCAGAAACAGCACCGGTCCTAGGACTGACCCCTGTGGAACCCTACTCGTCACCGCGCCACTCTGGACACCTCGCCACGGACCATGACTCTCGCTGTCTTCCCACAGGTATTCCCCTGATCCATTGTGGTGCCTCATCCCTGCCTGGTCCTCCAGCTTGCACCAATCTCTGTGGGACTGTGTCAACGCCACTTACAGTCCAAGAATATGCACCCACCACCCCTCTCTCTTGCTCCATTGCTGTCACTCCTGTCATAGAACTCCAGTAGGTTTGTGACATGATTTCTTGTCCCTGAAACCGTGTTGGCCGTCGCTCATGGTCATCTTTCTAGGTGCTCCACCACTCTCTCCTGATAATCTTCCATGACCTGCATACTATACATGTCAGTGACACTGGTCTGTAGTTTAGTGCTACGTTTCTGTCTCCTTTTTTAAAAATTGGAACTACATTTGCTGTCTTCCATATCCTCTGGTAGCGTTCTGTTTCGATAGACGGTTGAAGATTGCTGTTAGGGTACACATAGTCCCTCTGCTCCTCTCTCTCAGGACCCATGAGAAATGTTGTCCGCCCCATCGCCTTGGAGGTATCTAGCTCCTTTGGTATCTCTTCACTTCCTCCTCAGTTGTGTGCATCGTGGTTCAGCACCTGATGGTGTACCCTACCTTCCTAATTTATGGAGGCCCTTCTATTTCCCTCTGTGAACACCTCTTTGAATCTCATGTTGAGCTCCTTACACACTCGTGTCATTTCAGACTCTCCTTCCTTCCTCAGCCTGATCACCTGTCCTTGACTGCTGTTCCTGATGTGGCTGTACAACAGCTTTGGGTCGATTTTGGCTTTCGCTGCCATGTCATTTTCTGCATTGTCTGGGCTTCCCTTCTTTCCTGTGCATAATTATTTCTGGCTCTACGCACTGCCTCTCTTATTCTCCTGGGTCCTTCTAGTCTTCCCATACTTCTTCCATTCCCTGGCACACTTGGTTTTGTCTTCCCTGCACCTTGGGTGAACCATGGCTCATCCTGGCTTTTTCGCTTCCCTGTTACCCTGGGTATAAACCTCTCCTAGCTTCCATGCAAATTGTTGTCATATACCTATCATCTCGTTACCGACTTCCCTGCCAGCTCTCTGTCCCCACTACCCGTGCAGTGGTTTCTTCATGCCCACGTAGTCACCTTTCTTGTAGTTTGGTTTCATTTGTGCAGCCCTTCCTGCTTCCACTTGTAACTCATTATGTAGTCGAAGCTTGAAACCATATGTTCACTGGCCCCAAGGTGGCTTTCATGTGTGATGTCCTCACATTCATGCCATCAGGTGAATACTAGGTCCAGTCTCGCTGGCTCGGCCCTCTCTCTCTCTGGTATTGTCTTATATGTTGGTACATGAGATTTTCCAGTACCACTCCATCATTTAGCCTCCATGTTTTTGCCCCCATGGTTCTAAGTCCCCTTCCCAATCGATTTCCTTATGGCTGAAGTCACCCATGATCAGTAGCTTCGCCCTGCTCGCATGAGCCCTTCTGGCCAATTCGGCCAGACATAAGCATTATCGTGACAAAGAAAACATATATCTCAACCACAGTTGTCTCCTTTCCCACGGGTTTAGGTGTGATTTTTGGTGAAAGAATTGTTTTTATGGTGTAACCCGAAGATGTGTTGTTTTCCCTAACAATAATTTCCTTTGGGGTTCGTCAAAGAATAACTCAAAACATTCCAGTTCAGTGGCATTGTTCCCAAGTGTACAAGATGGGGGTATTCCATTTTTGACTTTCATCAAAGTGATGGGGATTGGGAACAAAATTAGTCCCCTTGCTGCCAATCCCAGATGCGGTCTGCTGATGGGACTGGATATTGACAGGTGGTTGGGGGTTGTGGTTGTGCAGGTTTGTGGTGGGTGAGGGGGGGTTTTGTTGTAGCTGAGTTGAGTCAGGGCATGGGTACCAGTGGGGCTGCTCGGGCGCCCTTTTGCACATGGATCACCACCATCTGATGACTCATGAAATTATTCATCCCAATTGTAACAATATCATCTTCATTTTCACTTTCGTTTTATTGTACAGCAATGGGGTGTACTTTTTTTCCCCCTTTAATAGCATATGGCACAATTTCTAGAGTGCAGGTAGCGCCCTATATTGACGCTTTTATTGGAGAATATTCCACTTCACCCCGCTACTGAAACTGTTTTCAAGAGCTTGGATATCATATTCACTATCACTACCATCACCACTGCTCACATCTGAGTACTGGGCACGGGAAAATGAGTTTTCTTTTGTTCTGGTACAACTGGTCATGAACAAGATGGCCCAGCACCAGAGGTGGAAGGTTAAGGGTCATCTAGGTTTTTAGGACTATTACTGGTATTATGTTCATTACTTAAAAAACAAACTCCTCAAAACCATGGAATTATTTTTTACAACACTTCCATCTGTGTTTGAACTGTCCCAATTCACCGGGGGGTGAGGAGTTTCTTACCGTGAGGCATGGTAAACAAGGTGTACTGAAATGGCATTTCCGTAATGCAATGCGGTGCCCTGATTTTTTCCTACTGCGCACACTGACTACGCAGACCCATTCTTCACATGTAGGCCTACCAGCTTTCTCCCACTCGATTTTAAGGCGCTAGAATTTTTCATAAAGGGATGGGACCCACCCCGGGCCCCCGCCATACATGTGGGCCACCCTGGGAAAGGGTTAAGGGTTAAAGGTAAAGGGCAAAAGCACTTTTCCTGTTATTTGATGATGAAGAAGCCAGCATGGATAAGTGCAGCCCCAGTTTTTGAGTGGATCCAACAGACTTTTTAAACCTTCACTCAAGATATACATCTTCCAAAAAACTTACATTCTGGGTAATTGTTGTTTTAATCATGATCAACTTTTTTATCTCTGAACACCAAAATAGTTACTACCTACACCACCACCATTACTACCTACACCACCAAACCCTTACTACCTACACCACCACCCCTTACTACCTACAAACCACCATTACTACCTACATAATAATAATAATAAAAATTTTTATTTTGATGCATGTTCGGGGGTACACTGTTATTGGTAGTTACAATTATAAAACTGTAATGCAAGGGGAGCCACTGGCGCCATGGCATTAGGGGCAGTTTATTCTAAAGACTTATTCACTAAGTACTTAATGCTAGAGAAATTAAATTTAGTTTATTCTAGTTCTGTATTATTTTTTAAAATTTCAATATAATTTACATACTATTAAAAAACAATACAAGAGAAATTGTGAGTTTAATCTAGTTGTATATTTTATTTCAAGTT
>WNWK01057701.1:0-10665 GCA_009830355.1 Cherax destructor
TTTTTCATTTTTTTAAACGAGGGGTTTTTATTCCACAGTTCGGTCTCTTTTAAAACCCCAAAAACTTCCTTGTTTAATATCTGGGTGGAAATTTTGAATGCCTTAAGGGGCATGGCGATTTCAAAAAAGATGTTTATCCTGCAGGGAACGTTCTTGTTTGGGCATATTAAAGGGTTTCATGATTATTTTTGTTTTTTGTTTACTGTATATTCTACTAATGGGTTCCCAAGGGGATCATTATTTGTAATTATTTTTTTTGCAGGGAAGTGTTGGAAATCCCCCAAAAATTTATTTTTACGGTTATTGTTTGGGTGTTTGATAGGCCCCCTAAAACTCCGCCCTTATTGAACCCCGCCCGGGATCCCTTTTTGAATCAGTAAAGGTTCCCCTTATTTTTTGGATTACAGACCAGTCATTATTAATAACCCGGGTGATTTTGGGACGCGAGACAGATCACTGGAAAAGATGTTAAAAGAGAAAATAATATTGGAAACAAAAAAAAAGATTTGAAAAACGATTTTTGGGAATAAAAAATATCATTTGTTTTTTATTATATTAAATTATTAATAAAAAAGCATAAAATCAAATAAAAAATTTTTAAAAATTTTTAAAAACCTATTTACAAAAAAACCGAAAGAAAAAAGTCACAAGTAAAATGAGTATTTGTTTTCAAGTCTTCCATCTTCAGTGTCAGTAAACTACCACACCGTCATGATACTCCTTCTCCACCGGCCCTCAGACCCCCTTGTTCTGTTTTTGGCACCCCTTCTCGGGATCCCCATCCCCCTTTTCCCTACATGAACCCCCCTGTCACCGCCCCCTTTCTTTTGTTAAGACACCCTTCTCTGTGCAATAAGACACCTTCCCGTGTCCCCCACCATCTCTGTGTCCGCCGCCCCTTTAAAATGAAATCGTCTCTAAAAACCTTTTCACCGCAGACACATCAAACACAGACTTTTTAAATTGTGTCGGGCCCCGTCAAACTCTGACTAAAACCCCTAAATACCTTTAAATTGTGTAAATTACCGGTCCCCAAGACGCATAAATAAAAGTCACACAAGACACCAAACATGGGGCACAAAACAATTTTGGTAAAATTTCAGGACAGAGAGAGGTACAACAGTCCAGGTAACCCCCAGGACATCGTCGCGGTAATCGTCGCGGGAATCGTCGCAGGTAATCGTCGCGGAATCGTCGGGGGAACGTCCGGTACACGTCGCGGAACGTCCTTTAATCGCCCGGGGACATCGCGCGGTTTTCCCCAGGTAACCGTAGAGGTGCCCTTTCCCCTTCCGTTGGATCACCCCCACTGCGGCTGCAACTCTCACGCGGGCTGACGGCGAACCCAGTTGTCGGGACGCACCACACCACATAAAACTCTCATGGGTCTGACTGACGAACTCCAGTAGGTCGGAGCTGGGGGATTTCCCGTTTAATAGGGGGTCTGATGAACTGCCGTCGTGCAATCAAACTCAGGTCTGAGGGTTTAACCCCCTTGACTCCGGCCGGGGGGTAATTATAATCCATTGTTAGATGGGGGGCCAAAATTTGGTATGGAAAAAAAGAAATTGGGGGAAATAAAAACCGGCCCTTCGGGGCCCCCTGTAGGGCCCCTTCGGCACCCTTTTTTCCCCACCCTGTTTACTTTTCCCCCGGGAAAACCTCACCCCGCTTTTAAACCCGTGTTTCCATTTGGTTCACTCACTAGGTTTAGATTTTGTTTTTTTTTTCCACCAAACACTGCGGTTTTTTCCCAGATGACTGGGAAAAATCGGACTTTTGTTTGTGAAACGTCCCGCCTACAATACACTGTTTATCGTATTTTTGCTACAAAACATTTTTTAAGTCCCTTTTCGTCTTTTCCAAAATTTTTTTTCAATGTAATCACTAGTTTTTGAACTAACAGTTTAAAAATTTTCAAAAACGGGCTTCTGGGAGGGCCAGCCCCTGAAATGATTTTAAACATGAAACTGTTAGCCACACTTCCCCCTTTTTTTTCACTTAACATCAAACGATACAGGCACCACGATATATTCCTTTAAAATCTATCTTCACCCCATTTTCAGGGGACTTTTCCTTCCCCCCCAAAAGAACGACCCGGAGCCCCCTGGGAGAATTGGGGTTAAAGCCCCCGCGGGGCCCGGTCTTGGGGCCAGGGCCCCAGGGACCCGAGCCTGATCAACCAGGCTGTTCGCCCGGGGTAGTCCCAAAGTAAACCCCGCCCCTGATCAGGTACTACTTGAGGGTTTTTCCAGTGCCCGGAGAAGCCAAGGGCTTTTGGAACCCCCGATGGCTGGGAGGCAGTTGAACAATCTTGGGCCCCCCACATTTTTGTTGTCCCCCAACGGGAACCCCTGCTCTTTATTGGGGGGGTGTTACATCGCCTGCCGAGTTTTTTTTTTTCGACAGGTGATTTTTTGTGCAAGGGTACTGCCCTCGAGAATTTTCCATTTTTATAATAATGATCTCCCCCGCGTTTTAGATAGGGGTTTGGGAACCGCGTTTCCGTAGGAGGTGGGTTTTTGCCCATCGGGCCTGAAGGTTTTTCAATTTTTCAAGGTCCCAACACCCGCCTGGGTGCAGGTTAGGTTTAAAACAATATTCCCGCCAGATAGAAAAAGGATCTGTGTGTCAACAGGGGGTTTGGGATCCCCGGTTTGAAAGGCTATTTTCCATCCGTCATTTTTTGAGCAGTGCAATTTCTACATTTTATGGTCCTTAAAGGGGAGATCCCGACTGATCACTCCCGGTCTTTTACATTAGTTTTTTGCTCTTTTGTGGTTGGGAAATTTGTTTTTTATCGATGAATTTTTTTTTCCCTTTTTCCATTTAGTAATTTAAATTTCTATCATTGAACTCATATTGTTTTTTCAGCCCATTTAAAAAGGTTTTTGTCTGTTGAGTCCTGCAGTTCCAACGTGGGCACCATAAATTCGGTGTCACTGCAAGGAAGACACGCACGGGCTTATATCCTGTCAATGTCTGATATGAGGATGAGGAATATGATGGGAGCAAGTACTGTGCCTTGTGGAACAGAGTTTTCACAGAGCTGCCTAATTTTTTCGTTGATACTCTTTGTTCTAGGGCATTAATTTCCCCCTCTGGTTTTATCACATGATCTCCCCCAATTTCCCCTTTTTTTTTGTCTCGATAACTGTTTTCCCCCGGTTTTTTTTGAGCACTGGAGGGATGCCCTTTATAAGATCATCACTTTTTTTTAAGGTTCTACACCAAGGAGACCGAAAACACGAAAAACACGGCAAGAGGGAGGTGATAGGCGGTATTAAACTCTCAGCATAAATGGTTTTTATTCAAACTTCCTATGGTGGAAAATCCTAGTTGGATAAACTTCTTAAACTCTGGCCCCGTGGCTTACACGACGGTTTGGATTTTTTGGACTTCGCCCCGGGTTTGAACCCCCCCCTTTGGTATGGTTTATCCCCTTACCATATCAACCATCTCCCCCTCCAAACCCAATGCGACCCCCCCCAAACCCCCCTTTAGGTTAAACATTTTTTCCAAATGATACAATTCCATCCCACCCAACGGAATCATAGGAACCCTTTTTAAAAATGTTAAAAATTCCTCACAAACTCTTCCCTTAACCCGATTATGTCAGCAGGCATATTTCCATAAAAAACATCCAAAGCCTCCCCTCCCCCCTCCACCCCACCCCCCTCCCCATCTCCCCTTTCCCCCCAAACTAAAATTGGAAGGAACTGGTTCTTTCCCCCCACCCCCCCACCCCTTTAACCCCGGGAAAACCCGCAAACACTTTTACCCCTTTAGTCTCAAATCTCTACCCACAAAAATATTAAAAAACGTCTACAATCGTCCCAGTATTACTTCCATAACCTTTTTTTTGCCCCACCATTTAATAGTTAAACACTGGAATACATAGCGGGGCTTTTCCCCTGTGTTTCTGTGTTCTACCCGGGATTTTCATCCTCCCTTTTTCCCCGAACTTTCCCCCCAGCCCCCCTTCCCCGTGCCCCCCTTTCCCTTCCCCCGTCACCTCCACCCATGCCTTCTTTCCGGATGCTGGGGAGGTGTTATAAATCATCATCATTTTTTCCCACCCCCTTTTTTTATTCTGCCCCTACCACCATCTCATCCTTCCCACTCTATAAAAAGCCTCCCCCTCTGCACCTTAACCGTCTCTCCATCCCCCAACACATTAACAACCCAGTAGCCTTTCCCCCCTGCAAATCCTGCTGTTCCAGAGGTTTCCCCCACCAACCATCCAAAAATTTTAAATTCTTGCACTGGTTTTTTCAGTTTTTTAAGATCGCAACCATTGGTGGAGCCCTTTTTAGGATTTTACACAACGTTCCCCCCTTCCTTCCACATCCCCCCATCTGGCTTTTCCCCGCCATCACTCTTGGGGGTACGGGGACACCCCACAATGTGGTCAAATGCCCCGCCACACACGCTTAAGGCCCATTGAAAAAAACTTGCATTCTGAAGTTTCAGCATGACATAGGATGATTGGGGGATTTTTTTGGACATTTTAAGGTAAGGCCTCAGGCAAACCAGCATATATTCTGTCAGTCCAACGCCCCATTTTTGTCTAACACCACCCAAACTTTTAAAAGCTTCACTAAGATAACCATCAGCCTTAAAAGGCATGTTTTGCACATGGACATAAGTGTAGTATGTCAGTCATCCCCCGAGCCGACCAGCCCAGATTAGATGATACCTGCCCCTTCCTGTTCTTTCATACGCCCTACAGTGCTGAATTCACGATCCCCTTTGAGCCATTCCCAAGAATTCCAAAGATCGCGTTGCAAAACCAAAAGGGGTACAAGAAATTTCTGGCAGCAAAAAAAGCATTTTTTTTTTTTTTTTTTTTTATTTGAAACATATTTCAACATAAAAAAATATTACAAAATCCAACCACCAACATAACACTCATCTGAACATGAGGCAACCCTCACAAAACTAACTACAACCTTGTTCCCCAATAACTTAACGCAAAATTTAAATTTATAACCTAACAATGTAAAACATTGTCCGCCTTTTTGATAAAAAGTACCATTTTGGAACACACACACACACACACACACACACACACACACAACACACACACATACACACAACCCCCTAAAAAAAGCCCATTAAACATCGGTTGAGAAGCAACACAGGAGACTTAAAACAAAAAACCAAAAGGGAACACACACACACAAAATCCCATCAAACAACCAAACAGGGGGGCCAACCTTACCCCTTCCCAGCCCCCCACCCTAAAAACCAAAAAAAAACCCCCAAACCCGGCCTACCCCGGAAAAACCCAAACCCCCCTCCAAAAACACACAGCCACACCCCCCCTCCTACTGTCCCCCCGTCCAACGGGAAAAAGGGGGGGCCGTCATCCCCCCCCCCCAACCCCCCCCCCAATACCAAACACATCGTGACCCTACCATCCCCTAACAAAACCCCTTTTATGGAAAAAAGCCCCCAACAACCCCTATAAAAACCCCACCCACTGTTAGTTTCTTGCCAGACTAAACTTCTCATCCCAACCCCCCCATCCCCCAGCCTGTTTCTACACTTTGTACGATACATTCTTGCAGCCAGGGGGCCCTGATCCTTTCCGGGGCCCCCCACCTCCCCCCAAACACCAAGACCCACCCCTGAAATCTACCACACAATACATGAGACCTCCTGGCCCCCTACCAATCCCCCGGAAGCCCAGGAAAAGGGCTCTCCCCCTGAGCCCCTCTCCCCCAGCTTGCGTACCCCCCCCCCATCCTTTCCCCTCCGGGAAAAAACCCCCACAGAAAAAAATTTCCGCGTGCAGCCTTTTCCCCCCCCATGCCACCCTCTCAATCTACCGTCCTTCCCCAACTATATTGTATAACCCCGCCCTGGAAGCGCCCGCCCCAAAGCAAGAATCTGTACATTTGTTCCCGACCCCTCGCCGTAACCGGGAGTCCCCTAAAACCCCTCCAAATCTGTACCCAATCGTATCCCGGAAAAACCGCCCACCCTCTACCCTGACCCCCCACCAAAACCCATCATCTGCTTCACCTTCAACTTTGGGTTCCTTTATGACCAAAAATTTTCCCAACAAATCTCTACAGTAGTCAATCCCTTTCCCCTCCACCACTCCTGCACCTCCCCAACCCCCCCACCACTCCACCCCCCTCCTCTCTCCGAAACCCCCCCTCTCCTCACCAGGCATCTTTTTAAAACATACAAACCAGCCAGTTTTCCCCAACCATTTTAAACCCCCAAACCTCCCCCCCAACCCCCTTTTTCCCTAACCACATCCTTCCCAAAATGCCTCCCTTCGCCCGGGAAAATTTTGGGAAGACCCTACGTTAAACCCTTTCCCATCCCCCCTCAACAGAGGGTACCCCCGCTACATCCAAATCCTACTGTGGACTAACGTATTCCGGCCCTTTCCCTCTGCCCCCAAGGTAAAGACCCCTTTTCGGTCTCCACGCTTGCATACACATCTTTCCCCGGTGCCCCACCCTCCCGAATTCACCTTTGTCTGATACCTGTCTCTCATGTACACAATACCACAAATAGTGATGCTATCCACCACCACCCAACCATGGCCCTGACCCAAACCCCCCACCCATGACCCCCCCTCCAACAATTTAGATTTCTCACTATTCACACTCAACCCTGTTGCCCCACAAAATGTCCAAACACCTTCTAACCCCAACCCAACCTCATTTCCCCAAGGCACCGCCCCGCCCATCCCGAAACCCCCGATCCCCTCTTCCATCCCCCCCCTTGCCCCACGTTCCAAGACGATAAAAGGGTCTTACCCCCAAGAAAGAAATCTGCGACGGGGGACAACCCTCCCCAGACCCCCCCGCCCACCCCCACCACCTCCCGGCCTCCCATTCACCTGTATTGAACCCGCCCTCATATAACGTCCTGACCCAATCCACAACCCCCCCCCAAAACCCCCTGCTCCTCAACACCTCAAACAAACCTCTCTTTCCACACTATCATACGCCCTCCCCATTTCCAAAATGGATCCCCCCTCCCTACCCCTGTCAAAAAGTCCTTAATCCTCTCATCCCCCATAAGCCCCCTTTTCCCCGGTATCCCCCTCCCCCCCGGCAATCACTCCCTCAAGCACCCTTCTCATCCTTTTACCCAGTAATTTGGAAAAAATCTTATAATCAGCGTTCATAACCCCAAACGGCCTTAGTTACTCAACCGGTTACCCCCCTTTCCCCTTTCTTCACCAATACCATAAACCATTCCACCCCCTGCCCCATCCTCCCAACCCCCCCATCCTATTCATTCTTCTGTCCCCAAACCCCCTCACACTATCCCATTATCCTTGTAGAATTTTCATTTCCAACCCATCAATACCAGGAGCTTTCCTCCCCCCACCCCCTTACCGCCTCCCAAACCTTTTCCCCCCTCCTAATGACTCCCCCCCCCTCACACCACTCCCCCCCAATCCCCCCGATCCCCTCCACCCAGTTCATCACAAGCCTCCCCCTCCCCCACACTGCCAAGATCCTCTAAAAATTTGCCCCACGTACACCCCAACCCTTCCCCTTTTCCCCCAAATTTTCCACCCCCCGTTCGTAACCATCCACCTCTCCTCCCCCTCCACCCTTTCCATCGTCATTCTCTCCCTCCACTCTACATTGTCCCAATACGTGTTTTGAAGGCCTATCCCCCCACAAAACATCAATAACCCCCTTGTATCCCACATGCCTCAAACCTCTCATTCTGTATCTCTATCAACCTATTCCTTCACCCCCTTTTCCCCCGAACCCCCCACGTCCCGCCTCCCGGGAACAACCCGTAATTGGCCTTCAATATATTGTTGCATCCCATATCTCCATCTCGCCTCCTACCCAAACCTTGATAAAAATTACAATCTGCGGCTTTCCCACCAACACCCCAACCCACCCCATTTCCCCCCGTCGACCCTGTTCCCATAACCCATCCCACCAACCCCAAAATCCCCCCCCTTTAAAACCCCCACCAGATAACAGCCGCACGTTTCAATTTCCAGTACCCCCCGTACCACCTGGCCCCACCTGACCCAAACTACCTCAAAAAAACACCCCTTGGTCAGAAAACCCACATCCACATAATTAATCCTACCTACCACCACTGACCCCGACATAAATCCTATCTAACCTGGCCCCGTAACCTCTCCCCTTTAAAAAATACACTCCCCGGGGCCCCCCAAACCCCCAAATACATCCCCCAACCCCCCACTCTGCAAAAATTTTCAACTCTCCCAACACACACCCTTTTCCCCCAGGCTCCCAAAATCCCGCACCCAATCCCCGCAATTAAAAACCCTCCCCAAAAAGGCAACTGGCAAACCCCGAAAGCATAAATCATTACATCCCTTTCAAAGTCCACTTTCCCCTTTTTGGAATGATCTGCTGGCATGTAAACACCCAGGGCTCCCCACCCCACCCCACTCCCCCCCTACCCGAACAATTCCCGACCCCCCCCACTCTTCCCATGCAAATAATGTAAAAAGGGGTAGATTCCGGCCCCCCGCCACCCTCCCTTTAATTTTCCCGACAACCCGATACACCTTGTACCCTTTTTAACATCCCAAATCACTCCCCATCTAAAATTGTGTTCTTGTAAAAAAACCACATAAATACCTTTCCCTTAAAATGCCTTCTACCCACGCCCGTTTCCCATCCCGAACCCATTTACATTTAACGTTAGACACTTGAAAACTCCCGTAAGGATTTGCCCTTTGGCCGCGATGGAGGCTGCGAGAAGTTTCCCCCTTACCAGCACCCCATCAACCCCCCCCTTTATCTTTTCACTACCATGCAACAACCCCAGGTCCTTTCGCCACCTCCACCATTGAAAATTTTTACCTGTCCTCTGTGCTGGTGTTAAACATATCTTCCCCTATCAATTCCCCGCCCGTCTTTTTTCCCGGACCCTGCCCCCACTTCCATACTACCATCCATCTCTCCCCCCTGCCTGTGTACCTCTACCGTTTTTGCTCCTGAACAATGGCTTGCTGCTCCCAAAAGCTGTTTTTCCCCTTTATCCACCACCCCAGGGTTCAATCACACCTTCACATGCCTCCCCACCGAGCACCCGCAATGGGTCATCCAACAACTCCTCAATGCCTCCACCAATGGGGCTTCCTCTATGCTGTCAGCCAGCGCCTCGGGGCCAGCAGCCCGGCACCCGCCCCTTCCCACGTGGGCAGCGTCTGACACACCACCGTCGACCCTTCGACAATCTCACCCATAATTTGGGGCCCAAACCCTTTTTGTCAACCACCGGGTCCTGCCCCCCTCCGCCCCCCTTCGCCCCCGGTTCCCCGTCGGCCCAAAACCATTTTTCCCGGGCCCTCCCCTGCATCAGTCCGCCGCCACATGCTCATCGCTCCACACAAAACCCGCATGTCCCCTCTGTCCCGCGTGTTACGTAAAAGCTGGGTTTTAAAATCCTGCAGGGGCAAATAAAAAGGAATGGGCCGGAAAATCATTTTTGAGGATATGTTTTTTCGAACAGACCTACCAACCCGGGCCCCCCTCCCCCTTCCCGGGCCCTTCCGCTGCACGATGCCGTAAGCTCCAAAAGGGGTCGCTGATGTCCATGGGATCTGATTCTAACGGGGCATTCTTGACCTTGATCCACGTTTTAGGTACGGGGCACGTCTTTTTAGTCTCTTGTAATCCAGAGTGCACTGTTTTATACCCTGTCTTGATGGCGGTCTCGGTCCTCTGGGAAACTTCAGCCGTCAAGAACTTGACGAAATTGTTAACTCCATTTAGAGCTACTCCAAAAAATCTCCTATCTCCCCTAGACATCTTTTAAGATATTAGGCAGCACTGTCGTCACTGTGGGCCCGTTGCAACACCCCCGACACCATGTCTATACAGACGGGTATTAATCCCGGGGGCCCGCTCGCCGCCCCCATGTTGACAGAAAAAAGAAGTTTCCAGTGCTTCCCCCGCTGGGGGGCGCTCGTGGGGCAGCACCCCCTCCACCACAAAGCTGGGTGGCTAATTAGAAGCATTAGCCAGGTAAACGGGTCCCCGAAAAAGCTCGGGACATACCGTGTTGCTTCTCCTACTACTGGGCCATCTTGCAGAAAATTTGGGAAAGGGGCGAAGACCAGATCAGGGGCAACTGGGGGCCCAAAAAATCTCGGCCCGAGGCAAAAGGTCAATGACCCGGGGAAAAAAAAATTTTTTTTTTTTTTTTAATTTTTTAAAAAATTGGGGACAATTAAAAAGAAAATTTAAATTTATACAAAAACCAAATACTTCATTTAAATTTAATACAATATAATTATCTTAAGACTACTGTATTAAAAAAACCTTAAGGGTTTTCCCTCCCAAAATAAACAAAAAAAAAACCACCTAAATATGTAAGGGTAGGATTCACACTTACCCTACAGAAATATGAATACATTGGACAATATGTACATAAACACTGAACACAGCTGCCTGCATAATAAATCAAAACAAATACAATACTTTGTGGCATATTCAATCACCTAACAATTATAACATCATTAAAATTTTTTTTTATTATAATACTATGGCATCAAACCATTTTAATAACCCTTTAAAAAAAATCTAAATGCTAAGATACTAATCACAATTAAGACAAAAAAATATACGGTTCACAGCTTTCAATCAACCTAAATAGAAAACTAAACGTAACAATTGGGATCCGTGA